>JARSSU010020626.1:0-45746 GCA_029619165.1 Eurosta solidaginis | reverse complement strand
TTGGCTTGGTTGAAACGCATAAAATTAAGACGTTCTGTTTCTATTTTGGCATAAATATCAACGATGTACTGATGATATAGTTTACCACATCTCAAGATATAATATTGTTCTTGTGGACGAACCATCAATCGATACGAATAAAAATTCATGGCACTAACTTTTTTCTGTACATGTAGACCTGAAAATAAGTGCAAAATTTGCACCGCGGTAATTTCGGACACTACTGAACGTATTGGGCTGCTTCGTTTATTCTGCTAACGAATGGAATATTCAAAAAATTCGTATTTGTGGTCCGATTTGGTCCATATTTGGAACACATAATACATACATGAATAGAAAGCGACCTACGATGTCCGATTGCGATCGTATTTGGAGCAAATATTGCATACAGTCCGGTAGAAGTGACATCAAAATATTTTGGAGTTGGAGGAGGGACAAGCATACGTGGCGCAGAGTCGAGTAAAGTCTTTGGAAGGATTATGTATTGAGGACTTAGATTGTAACAAATTATCAGGAAAGAGTCCTTGTAATAATGAGTCACTAAATGAACTAAATAGAATGAGAAATAATAGGCAATTAAACTAAGACTAAAAACTTGAAAATAAAATAATTAAAAAAATGTTAAGTTAAACGGTTTTATTGAAAACAACACTTACATGAAATAATAATAATACTAAAATCTATAAAATAATTAGGTAGGTCCTAGGTACTAGTAATCACACTCCTCATCAATCTAGGGCGTTGATCAGACAATTAAATAAAAGCGTTGGACGCGTCAAATTTCTATTGATAGTCATGAGTAAGACCAACTGAACCTTAATCAGGTATCTACGCCTCACATTTTTAGAAATTTCACGCGCCCAACGTTTTTATTTAATTGTCTGATCAAGGCCCTAGATTGATGAGGAGTGTGATTACTAGTACCTAGGACCTACCTAATTATTTTCTAGCTTTTAGTATTATTATTACTTCATGTAAGTATTGTTTTCAATAAAACCGTTTAACTTAAACTTTTTTTAATTATTTTATTTAGATACATACTATGTAAAATAAATACTACTGTTGAGGAATACCACCGTCCAGAAACACCTAAGTATTGACTCGGTAGGAAGAGCAAATGCGATCATGTGATTTATGAGCATTTTAGTAGTTTTACTTTAATTTGGGTGCAAAATAAATTTTCTTTTATTTTAATTAATTACTTGAAGAGTAATCAGTCAACAATAAATCTAATTCTACGAAAATAAATTCAAACACATATTCTATATGCATAAAGGTTGTTTTTGGTCTAAATAAAACCCATAGTATCTTTACTTTGTTTTAACTACGAGAAGGTGAAGCAATTTAAAGATTTCTGACGGTAAGTGCTGGCGCATACCACAGAAGCCGCAAGAATTTCAAAATTTTTAAACTTCACTGTGAAAACTTTGATATATGTTAACCTGGATATCTATTCTTTTTGCAGTTGTAAATATCAGTTACGTGAACTACCACGTAAAATCGCCTTCGAAAGTAAAACTTATGTAACAAGTATCAGACGATAATTCCTTTTTTCTGCCGATAAGCGCGGCAAAAGTTTTTAGGACTTTGATTTTATTTGATTCACTGCGCCTCGGCTCTTAGTATGGTTGTTGTTATTGTTGTTGCAGCACTGCTTCAATAAGTGCGATCACTCACAAATTTGGTACCAATATCTTCTAACGAAAAAACTTGCTTGAATCAAGGTTAAATAAAAGATGTTTTGTGTCATGTAGAGACTCATTACATGTGGGACATTCATTGGGTATGTCGGTATTGATTCTACATAAGTGAGAGTTAATCCTATGATAGTAACAGAGCGAAGTTGAGCTGGAGGGTTACTTTTCTCAACTGCGAGTTCAGAATATTTGTATTTGGGAACGGGGTACACCAGAAAATTGTTGGCATAACAAACCAATGACTTTTTGTGGATGTCTCTAAGGGTCTTTTCATGCTCCTTTTCTTCACACGGCTGACTTCTTAAGCGTCGGATTTCTCTATACTGCTTATGGAGATTAATTTTTAAATTCTTGAGAGGCGAGGCCTTTTTAATCAGATGTCAGTTGAGATGGCTGGATTTCTGGACATTCAGCAAAAACTGCTTGTTCGGCATTTCGTTTCTCTTCTTCGTGGGGAGTATTCTCGCCTTCCTTTGTAGATGATATTCTGGGGACATCAGAAGACATCAAGTGGCAGTACTGAGCGCAGTGTTTTGACGGCCCTGCAGATTCCTTCCTGTGCGTTTCTTTCCTTTAGGTCGAAATATCGTCATTTGCTTTACCGAGTCCTATCGTAGAAAAAAATATTAAATCTACTTGGTCGTCGCTTGATAGAAGAATACGAAACAGTGCAGTTCTGGAAAGACCTTTTCTTTAAAAAAATGTATTATTTTAAAACACAAAATTTCGCTCCAAGCTGCCACAACGTTCATTGTAAAAAAAATGCCGTGGTTCGGCTTGTTGTTTAACACAGATTGACACTCATCCTTATAATATAATCTTTTAAATACACTTCACATTAGTTATTGGCATATTCTATAGATAATACCAGTATTGAAAATATGCTATAATCTAAAGGCGGCTGTTGTTGTTGTTGTTGTAGCAGTGTCTGAAGCCGACTAGTTGGATACAGTACGATGTACATATGTATATTAAGTGTTATACTTAAATACCAACTTCGTCACTAAAGAACCTTATGACTAAAAGCTACCCTCCCCACTTGTATTTTGTGTTGGTACTTAAGTGCCACAGTGGCCCCCAATTAGATGCTCATCTAGGCAATTAACACACAAGCATGACATAAAACAAAATCGCTACAACATAATAATCATAAATATTAAAATGTAACCACGAAAATTCAAAATATGTAAGTAAAAGGCAACGAAGTGGAAGCTAAGAACCATCAGCAAAAAAAGGCAATCCAGCAGTAAACCAGCAAACATATATACTCTGGTATATTTTTAAGGGATTGTGATGGCCGGATTCCATATTAATCTCTGTAGAGGCAGTCAAGCGCATTAAAGATAGTTCGTTGCTTCAATAAAACACACAAAGAAGACATACAAAGTTATGCTCAACCGCGTTTGACAGTGAAGGGATGGAGATGGCAGTTCCATATTGTTTTCTGATGTTGGCACAAGGCAATAAAATTCAATTAAAGTACAAATATACATAATCATATTCAGTTGAGGGATAAATGGCAACTGGTATGGTAGTTATAACGGATACATGCATGCATACATCCGGCAGACAAACAGACCAGTTATAAACTACCTCATAACTAGTATGAATAACACTAACAGATGCCACAAAACTTACCAGGCGCGATATACCTTCGAGGTGATTTAGGCCGAGCTTCTATTCCAATTTGCGTCATGCTTCTTTTAATTGTTCCTACAAATCGTCGACTCTCAACGGCATCTGAAATTTGAAAAATTTTCGCTGAGAAGCTTCGCATGAAACAAATACACTCGAGTGTTTACGAAACCAGTGCTGAGGGCCCACTCCGCTTAGAAAAACTTGTTCTAAATTATTTTGATGGCACTATTCCCGGGACCGGAACATAGGACCTTTGGTGTGACAGCCGAACATGCCACCACCACATCACAGTGGACACGCCGACATATAGTTCGACTTTCTGAGTCCGAATTTGATGTATGTTACTTCTTACGTCTTAGTTTTAGTACTTTAATTGGGATGTCGAGGGTCTTAGACTCATAAACCGGTGCAATGATACGTGAAGCATGTGTTCGCAGTCATGCGACATTAGCGTTGTTATGTGTTTCTTTCAATATCGGGCACTGACTATCTGTATTTTATTCTGTTCCGAACTTTATCTTTTTATTTTAAACAGCTCCTTGAAAGTCATCAAAGTCCTGATGTGTGGTTCGAAGTCATGAACGTTGTCGAGAAAAGATGAGATGGCTTTTGGAGTGCTTGAGCAAAAAGTTCTCCTTAAGATTTATTTTTCTGTTCGTGACGCCGACAGGGAGTACCGAAGGTTTTATATTGTTGTTTTCTTTGAGCTTTATGCAGATTAGAGTTGGGCCGTTTCACTCTGAACTTGTTCAATTGAACGGGTCTCTCAACTGAACAAGTGAACTAGATCTTCGATTTCGGTTCTATTTGTACTTTTAGTTCTTTCTCTCTTCTCGTTCGCGAACATTGTACATTCATACATTCATATGTTCGTAGAATTTGACAGTGAACACGAATGTCGATGATGCCACTTACACTAAACACATGTGTGGACTATTTATGAAAAACCTCTTTTTTAAGAAACTAATTATTACATTTATTAAACTTGAAAAATTCATATTTACAATTTTTGTCTGTACTCTTTCAATTTCCTAGATCCTCCGAAATTTGTAACTTTTTTTTGAAGTTTATTATACATATATTATTATTATTTATTCATAACACATTTAAATATACCTACTCAAAGCATTGCTGCATACACACCCCCATCTATACTTGTTGACTTTTTCGTGGGTGTGAGCAGCAGTGGACAAATTTGCTTGAAAAAAAGGAACAGGTGAACAAAAAGAACAACTTGTTCGTTCATCAGAAAAATAACGAAAGAACCTAATCTCTGAAATGAACGAAAAAGCACAACTCTAATGCAGATATGAATATAGAGCAGCGAATACAACCCCAAGGACTTCGCTGGCTAGGTCATGTTATGCGAATGGACGAAGACACACGGGTCAAGAGAGTATTTCAGCCCGCACCGCAGTTTGGCAGCAGAGGTAGGGGAAGACTTTTACTGAGTTGGAAGCGGCGGGCGGTTGTTGGTGCGGGGAGTTGGTGCTCCCAATTAGCGTCAGTTATCGCGAAACCGGTATAGCTGGAGTGAATTATTACGAAATGGCCGAAATGACATATGTATTTTGTCACAGAACATACTTGAACTTAGCAATTATACAGAAAATTTATTCGTAGTCGTTGGGGTTTACACATGATTCTATGCTATATCTTTTCTGTACAACGGGCGATGGCGGTAGAAGTCTTCTTCCATAATCGCCCGTTGCCTAATGCAATAGGCATTAATAAATATTCCGCAGAGTTTTCCTCGGAATACTCCAAAACTAATCTCTAAAGTTGAAATGTGGAGCCAACGCCTCTAACGCTCATGTCCCTTTGGTCCAACCCTGTTAAGCACCTATTGAACGTGTGCATTGCCACAACAAGAAAAACAAAACGTGAGACATATTCCGGTCAATATCGACCTTAACGTTGAATGCAATGCTGCACACTTAACTCAGATATATCTTAAAGGGAGCTACCACAGCTCGCTTCACAATTAAACTAAAAAAGACTGTTAAGTTTTGATCAGACTCTGCATAACTACTGCAGTATTCTTCAGATCGTGCTCGATCGTTTCTTCCCGAAAGCCGGACTTCCTAAACTGATGAAATATTACAAGTCCGATCTTTTTCGAACTAATTCGAAATCAATCTGTTATATCTAGCTGGAGACTAGTAGCTGCTTTTTCCGATCAGATTGGTGTTTCACAATAGAAAAATTCTCATATGGTAAAATTGTAGATTTTAGGTTGGAGTGTAAATTTGTGCAGTCACATTTCTGAGATTTATTAATATAATATGAAGGAATTTTAAATATTTATTAAAAACGGAATTTGTGAGAATTTACAAATTAAAATATGCATAACAAAATTCATTGCACTCTTTTTACCACAGAACTCAGATTGACGAACACAAGGGAGAAACAAAATGTAAATATTTGTGACAATGATAGACAGAACTGTACTTAGATATTCTGAAAAGAATGGAGATATGTATGTGAAGAAATTGTTTTCTCTTCGTAATAACAATCAAAAAGGGAACTGGAGCTGTAATGTAGTCAAAGCATTTGCCGGTAAATCAGTCGAATCGACTTTCTAATTCATGCAGTGTCTTCCACACGGAGGTATATGTCAAAGATAGTAGCCAGACTGCAGACTCAGATACTAATATAACGACCTCGTCGACAGTATCGAGCCCGCTAGCGTTTATAAGGTATCTCAGTGTATATGTTTGCTGGGTACCGTGGGCAGAACTGCAAACAGGACGATCAAATTTGTAGGCGCAGTGGCGGAGCCGGAGGGTGGCCGAGGGGGGGCTATCTCCTTCCCCCTCTGATCTGGAACTTATGAAAATTATAAACGGTTGTTTTAATTACATATAAAATTTTAAAATTTTCAGCTTTTATGCATGTATAATCTATAAAATCGTCCTAATCTTAGAGTTGATTAAATGTGGATAAACTCTTAGTATTCTCAGCTAAGATAACTAATAAAAATAATCATGAATTAGCCTAATTGACACATTTATAATGTTTCAAAACATATATAAGAGCTTTCAATACACGACCAGAAAGAACGGAATAATAAGATATCCTTTCCAACAGGTTATTTAGGGTTCACAATAAGCGTAAATTTTCCATAAAACATAAACTTTCTCATTAAGATCAAAAAAAAATGAGGGTTTTCCCACAACAAAGTGAACACTTGTTATTTTCATATTATAATTATTTAACCGGAATTTAAGCTTAACTTATTGCTTTTGACTCTGGCGGCGCCGTGGTGTAGTGGTAGCGTACTCCGCCTACCACACTGAAAGTGCTGGGTTCAAGACCCGCGCAAAAGCTACATCAAAATTTAAGAAAAAAGTTCATTCAATTACAAAAAAGCATTTCTAAGCGGGGTCGCCCTCGACAGTGGTTTGGCAAACACTGCAAAAAGTTTCTGTCATTAAAAACCTTCTCAGTGAAAATTCATCTGCCTTCCAGGTGCCGTTCGGAGTCGGCATAAAAAATTAAGGCAATTATTTCCTTGCGCTATAAAATTTGAGAACGTGTGTTACTATATATGTGTTACTATGAAAAAAGATATACACACATAAAAATAAATCTTTTATTTCATAGTTTTGATATCGGCTGACACTTCGGCCAAAAAGCCGCCGGAATATGCATTGCAATGTGATATCTTGGAGAAAAATCTATAATTTTGTTAATCGGTCTTGGTTTAAGTATATATTTTAGTGGCGCAAACAAATCTATTTTTTTTATCACTTTTACTCTCGCTTGCGTACAAAGAACCAGACTGGAGTAAAAGTGGCCATCAGACCAAACCTAAACATAAATCGCCAGTTTTGTATAAATGGATCGAAGTGGTAACCGTAGCCGCTATGTCAAAGTACCGTTCTTCGCATCTGCTGTGAAGAGTGTTGTCGTTGCGAATTTTCAAAAGCGGTCAATAGGGATTTTACTTTTATGCTACACTTCCACACAGAAGCGTGCCACAAACTTTGTGTAGCAAGACCGCAACAAAATTATACATTGGACTGATCCTTTAAAGTAAAGCTCTTAGCAATGCATCTTTTAATTGAAATTTTTAGCAGCTATAAGCTGTAAATCAGTTTAAAAGGACTAATAAAAATCCTTCTCTACATTAAAATACCCAAAAAACTATGGCCATATTCACAATCAATGTTATGTATGTAGGCTTTTCAAAATAATTCGCTATGGAGCAAAATGTTTTCAAAGGAGCAAAATGATCTAAAAAGGAATGTAATATCCGCAAAGACACAAGGGCAACACTGTAGTACATATGTATTTCAAAAAATCTCTCTTTGATTGCCCGCAAATGTTCATGCAAAATCGCATCATACGCCATTTAAATTGATGCAAATTTTCAGCTTTTCGGTAAGAATTTTTAGAATTTTTCTGGGAAGTTCCCGAATTTTCTAAAAAGTCTTAAGTGTATATTTGGATTGTTGGTGTTATATAATAATACATATTTTAATAAAAATATCGAAAATAACGAAGGTCGAAGCAAAGCTTAGTAAAAACTGGAAAAATCTGGGTGATGATGACTTTTGTAGATGAGTGTAGATATGTATGTGTGTTTGTATGAAAAATTTTAAGGTCACTTTATATTACTCAAAAAGTTGACTTAAATTGCCCCTCCCAAATCGTGCTGGATCCGTCCCTGTGTAGGCGCATAGTTTTTCGACATTCTGGCGACCTTTCGCTCCTACTTAAGCTCACCAGAGAAAGCCAGTAATTTGTTAAGGATAACGATGGACAAAACTATCACCGAATGTAAGGTTGGAATCTCTCAGCGTAATGCTCTATACTTTTCAAAATAAAGTTTGTCGCGTAAATATTTCTTTTAAGGTCCACATTTATGTTCAAATCCACTTCCGGTTCATTACACGGGTAAGAAGCGCATTAAGGTGATTCTTATGTCTTGCAGACCGCGCATGGATTGCACGGATTGTAAGTCACAACAACAATATACACGAAAAAAATGTGTGTAATCCGTGCAATTTATGATATGCTCAAACGTATTTATATATGCATATTTGCGTGCAACGAATTGTTGGAAATGAGAACCAACCCTGCTTCAACTGTATTCCTCTCATTTTGCTCACGAAAAGATTGAGCAAATGCCTTCAATATTGTAACCATTTTACTGTGGTTCTGCTTATCACAATAGCACTGATACTTCACAACCAATATCTTGCTTAAATCAAACTGATTGTCGTGCCCCCACTGTCGCTGCTTTTATACTGTGCGGTTTCCTCGTTGACATATTTCTAGGCGCTTCTATTTCCAGAACTTACTAGTTAGTTACCAGCTATAAAATTACTCAGCTGTAACTACAGATGCACGATTTTACAGCTTCTCTCGTTCCATACTTTCGGGAGTATCTCAGATATATGCATGTGGTTTTGCGTTGCTTCTCCGCTGCATGTACGTACATATGTGTAGACATAATGATTGATTCGTTTATGTAGATACAAGTGACTGTATGCTTTATTGTTGTTGTGACTTCATTTACTTAGCATCAGACTAGTGATGTGAGTATCACTTAGTGTCACTAATATTCGTCACAGTGCCCTCCACCTAAGTCTGCTCGTCCCGATCAGACAAATCTCTCCATCTAACCGCTGCTAGCCTCTCCAAATGAACCGACCTTCTGTTTCGTGGTTTCTCAATTGTTTGTATGCGGTAGATGACATCACTGATCCTTTTCACAACTCTGTACGGGCCTTCCCAACTGCACCAAAATTCGGATGGAACACCTTTCCGCCGGTGAGGGTTGTATAGAAGTACCAAATATCCCTCCCGGAAACCTTCCGAATTATTTTTCTTGTCGTACCTGTGTTTCATCTTACTACTCATTACCCTGGGCCGTTCTCTCACACTCTGTTTTTTGGCCAATGAACTCCTTCATAGAGCTTGGGCTTGACGGATTGGCTTCGCATAATCAGTATCGTTCCCACGTTTCAAAACAGTAGTGCGCCCTGCTTGAAACTACCCTCGCATTCTTTCTGGGAAATTCGTTCCCTCGTTTTTGTCCGTCCATTTGGTTTTGCCAATGCCAGTGTTTCTCTCGCAGGTATTTTTGATTTCGCTTTATTTGGCCCATTCGATCCATCAACCCTTTGCCTTTGACTTTCTTGGTCTTTGTCTAGTCTTCTCCACCTGTACTCGATTACTACTGAACCCTTTCTCCAAACTGAAGTTAAGTGGTATATCCTGGTTCTTATAATGCATAATCCTTCTCTGCATGTCGATTCTGATGTCATGGTCAACTAAGAAGTCCACTCCGTATATAAGTTCATCAATAATCTCCGCTACAACGAATTTGTGTAAAACCATGACCTTCCCAATTAAGACTTCACAGGTCACTTCTCCCAGGACTTGGTTATACTCGCCAGTGGCCGTACGCAACCTTGCTCCAGGTAATGACTTTACTCTCCTGTAGACCAAATCAGATCGAATCAAGGAATGAGATGCACCCGTATCTACAGTCAGTACACGTTCTTTGCCATCCACATTCCCTCTGACGGTAAGACTGCTTGATTTCCGTCCAATTTGCGACACAGATATCACAGGACATTCAATAGCTGGGGCAAGTTTTCGATCTTTACATCTGACTCGCTCTTGCTTATCTCCTCCAGCTTTGCGTTTACGGCCACCCAAGTTGGAACTACCAGGACCGGTGCTGCAATAACGAGCAATGTGACCTGGGTTACCGCACTTGAAACATTTGATTGCATCATTATTCTTCTGTTGCGTTCTTTTTAAAGCTTCTAAAATTGCGTCTACTCTGGCCTTTCTACTTCCGCACGGCGTGCTTTGAAAACTGGCTTACACAGAAGCGACGCCGTTTCCTGAATCAGAGCATGTGATACCGTTTCTGCGAATGTTGGCTTTGGGTTTGCGTATGTAGCTCGCTTTGTTTCGACGTCCCGTTAGCCATTTATAAAGCTCTGAATCTTTACCCTTTCAGTGTATTCCACGGGCGCGTCCGCATTCGCTAAAGGTGCCAACCTTTCAACATCCGACGCAAACTCTTGCAATGTTTCACCAGGCCTCTGGAAGCGGTTCAGTAACTCCATTTGGTATATCTGTCTCCTATGCTCAGTTCCGTATCGTCTCTCTAGAGCGCCCATCAACGCTTCATAACAGTTTCGTTCGCCCTCTGGAATGGTTTTTAAAATCTCAGCTGTAGGCGCTTTCAATGCCATGAATAGATCTGCAACTTTATCTTCAGCATTCCAGTTGTTCACTGCTGCGGTCTTATCAAAATGTAGCTTAAAGACCTGGAGAGGAACAGAACGGTCAAAGGATGGTGTTTTTACCTTTGGATTGCTTGCTGAAACAGCTGGGCGAGTTAATTGCAACTCCTGTATACGACCTCTCAAAGAATTATTTTCTCGTCCATACGCGCTTCGAGTTTTGATGATATACGCGCCTCTTGCGCTTCGAGTTGTACTGTTATGCGTGCCTCTTGTTCTTTCAGTTGCGTTTCCATATTTGATGTTATACGTGTCTCCTGTGATTCCAGTTGGGATGCTATACTTGTCTTTTGTTCTTCCAGTTGAGATGACATTAGCGATGACATTTCTGAAATGCGTGCCTCTTGGGCTTCCATCTTGGATGTTAAACGTGTCTTCTGCGATTCCAGTTGAGTTTCCATCTTGGATGTTATCTGTGTCGACATTTCTGAAATACGTGTTTCTTGTTCTTCAATCTTTGATGCTACTGTCGACGTTTATGCAGATATTGCAGCCAATATCACGTTCAAGTTTATGCTGGAAACTGCCTGCGATGTTTCGCTTTTCTCTTCAGTTTTTGTTGTTGTCTCGTCCCCATCAGGATGAAAGACATCATCGTCCACGTTAATACCTTCCGACTCCATAGCGTCTCGTAGCCGTGCTTGAAGTTCGATCTTATTGCCGGTTGTGTTCAATCCACGGGCTTCCAACTCCTTTTTCAGTTGCTGGATCCTTAATTTACTTAACTTCGCCATGTCCTTGTTGTGCTCTGCAACTCTGGAATTTATTGAATAGTTCCTCTTCTGACACCAATTTTAACGATTTTACTGTAATTCTGCTTATTTGCAACCTTCTACTAACGTTCGTATCGCTAAACTGTTGAATAAATAACTCTAATATTCAATAATGTAAAATGGCCTTTATTAAAGTACTTCACAATAACACTGATACTTCACAACCAATAGCTTGCTTAAATCAAACTGATTGTCGTGCCCCCACTGTCGCTGCTTTTATACTGTGCGGTTTCCTCGTTGACATATTTCTAGGCGCTTCTATTTCCAGAACTTACTAGTTAGTTATCAGCTATAAAATTACTCAGCTGTAACTACAGATGCACGATTTTATAGCTTCTCTCATTGCATACTTTCGGGAGTATCTCAGATATATGCATGTGGTTGTGCGTTGCTTCTCCGCTGCGTGTACGTACATATGTGTAGACATAATGAATGATTCGTTTATGTAGATACAAGTGACTGTCTGCTTTATTGTTTTTGTGACTTCATTTACTTAGCATCAGACTAGGGATGTGAGTATCACTTAGTGTTACTAATATTCGTGACAATATTTTTTCGTCGTGTTTTTTTGTTTTATGTGCACATTTTTTGATGCTTCTTACTGATACTTGCTACAACTTCCCATGGCAGTCGCTTCTATGTACCGGAGCGACTCGGGATTTTTCCCGACCAAGGACTGTCATTTCAGTGTAACCCATTTAATTTTTTGATGACAATATTTGACCGGTCACAGCTATTGGATGGGGCGACGCACTGCTACAACAACAACAAAGGTGTAATTTCATTTCCACTCATCACAGTATTCGCTTCCTGGACAGAGGGTTTGTGCGGTTGTTACTCTACGCTGTGAGTTGGTGAAATTTGTATATGAAATTTGCAAGCCGACTACTGCGACTATGGCTACAAAGCTGAGTCTAGTAAATTTAAAGCCTGAAATAACAGTAGCTTACACGGGGTCAGTAGCTTACACGCGGGGCGTTTAAAAGTTCTTTCATTAATTGAATCAATTTAATAACTTGGCGGCTTGTTTAACACTCCCACTTCCAAGTTCATTCGTACTCTCTCTCCAACTTCCATTCCAATTCCTACTCCCACTCCCATTGCCACACCTTCCCATATATCAAATACCTGCTTCAAATAATTGCGGGGATAAACCGTATTTAAGTTTGTTTTTAGTAGGGACGTGGCACCGCCCAATTTTCAAAATTTTGTTTGTCCTAAACCATCCGTGAACCATAACGAAAAAAAAATTATCTGAATCAGTTTTTCTAGATTTAGCGAGACTAACACACAAAAATAAATTTTTTTTATATATATAGATTCTGATGAGATACGAAGTTTGCCGGGTCAGCTGGCTTCTGATATTCGTATCACATTTAATCACCTTTTAAACCCTCTCTGGACAATCAAAAATAATTCAAAACGAAAATTTTCAAAAGCGGTCCAGCCGTTCTCGAGTTTCAGCGGGACTTACTAACAGCAATAGATTTTTATATATGCATAAGATTTTCCTCATTTTTAAGAAAATTATTGCTATAACCAAGGAAAAACGTAGCTTTGATATTTAAGAATATTACTTGTCCAGATTTAGGGGCGGATTACAATGGGAAATTATACTCGTATACCATATTTTCTTATTTCATAGCTATTTTCCTCGTTTTTAGGAAACTAACCTAAGCTCAGCTTTCTGCCGAGGGGCACAGATTACTTAGCTTATATGATTTTATAAGGAAACTACTATATATCCAAACACGTAGGACTGGAAAAATAAACACCAATTTTGATGTTTCTTTTGATTCTAGGCTCTGTCTGGAAGAGACGTAACATACATATTTATTTTTTTTTAATTTTCGACTTTGTTAAACCACAAGTTAACCAGTCCTTACCTAAACAAGCAATTGAACATAACAACTTTCATACAAGCTTCGATATTTCTTATTTTCATGACAGCTTCGAGACTTGGCATTTTGCTGTCAACATGTTGTCAGTTTCAGACGCAAAATGACCATTCTACTCATTTGCCAACTCGTCGGCGCTGTCACCGTCCGATTTGTTATTATTATGTTGTGCATTCGAGGATGAAAATTTCAGTTAAAAGGTCTTGCGGTTTGATTTAACAAAGTGTCAAAAACGTACACAAATGAATTTGTGGTAATGTGACAGGCAAACTGACCGGCAATCTGCAAAGTTCTATCAGATGGTGGAGTGTAGTATGGACAAGCAATTCAAGTTGAAGAATTTTCACGCACGGATAACTTTTTCAAAAAATAAAGACTAGATGTGAGAGCTCTTAGTTTATGTTCGTTTTTATGAGTGTTAGCGTTTCTAAGTATCTATTATGAACGCATTTAACCCACTTCAAAGGAGAGCACAAACATAAGATTTTATTTCTAGTTTTAATAGCGTAAAAAAGTACAAAGCATCCAAAGCACTATTCAATCAGCAATGAATACTTTTGTAAAAATTTAAACCACTAAAATGTAGACAAACAAATATATTTTCCATGAAGCTCTTGAATTGAAGTGCAAATTTTACAAGAGGTTAATATATTAATTATAAACAAATAAGTTCCAGTAGAGATGGCAATCAGAGCAATTGTTGGAAGACCAAAACAAAATGTTAGAACCAAGCATGCTCAAAGAATTTTCCTAACCGAGCAATACCACCAGTGGCGGATCCATGAGGGGAAGGGTGGTGAGGGGTGGAAATGCACAACAACACTTACGCAAGCAGCCACACATTTGTACATGTAAAACTCAAAGCTGACAGCGAAGAGAATATTTCACATACATATGTAGCCGGCAGCTAAGAGCAGAAGTTGGTACTCACACATACACATGCATATAACTAGAAGATAAACTTAAATATCAAATACATAAAGGAGACATAAATAAGCAGCTGTTCGCGAAAATTCTAGACCTTAGGAGAAATGGGTGAACGAGGTATACGAGAGTATAAAAGCAGCGCAGAGTGGAGGAATAATCGATCGGTTTGATTTAAACACGCTCTCAGTGAAATACGCGATAATTTTAATGTGAAATAGAGTTGTAAATAAAGACCATTTGCCACACTGATTTTATTTTATTCGCAGTTCACCGATTAGAACGTTAACAGAAGGTGCATAATAATCAGAAATTCCCAAAATTCGGTCCAGTATCTGGCTTAGAAGCACAATCACAAAAAAAAAGAAAGCTTCTTTTTAAATTTTTGATGTGTGGTAGGTACAGCACTACGCTATATAGTATAAAGGAAAATTGAAATTTAAAAACCGAATTTCACACGTGTCCCGTAAAAGCATTGTATTTTTAAAAAATACTTTTTTTCGAATAAATATATTCATCATATCATATTTGGAACACATAATACATATGTATATGAATAGAAAGCGAACTATGAAGAAAAAAACTCCGATAGATGGCGCATGGATCGCAATATTTAAAAAAATCGTATTTGTGGTCCGATTTGGCTCATATTTGGAACACATAATACATACATGAATAGAAAGCGACATATGAACTAAAACAATTTAAAAAATGTTACGGTTTTATTGAAAACAATACTTACATTAAGTAATATTAATACTAAAAGATAGAAAATAATTAGGTAGGTCCTAGGTACTAGTCATCACACCCCTCATGAATCCAGGGCAGGGATCGCCACAAGCTTCTTATGGAAGCGAGACCACACCTACTTTGAAATCCAAAAATAAAAAATGGCGACAGAGCTAGTAAAAAGTACATTGTAATAACTTCGAAAATTCATAAAATAGGATTTTTTTTCAATATCTCGTCCGTGCGCCACCTATCGGCGATTTTTTCATAGGTCGCTTTCTATTCATGTATGTATTATGTGTTCCAAATATGAGCCAAATCGGACTACAAATGCGATTTGTTTTGAATATCTCGATCCTTGCGCCACCTAGCGCCGATTTTTTTCATAGGTCGCTTTCTATTTATGCATGCATTATATGTTCCAAATATGAACCAAATCAGGCAACAAATACGATTTTTGGAAATATTTCGACCCATGCGCCACTATCGGTGTTTTTTTTGTATTATTGCATTGTCATCGAGTTCTGAACTATACTCTAAGTTTCTAGCTTGTAGCTTATCACGAAGTTACTTAAATTTCGATTACAAAATTCTGTTCGCTACTGTAGTGTTGCGTGGAATTCACCTCACTGATCTAGGGCGTTGATCAGACAAAAAAATAAAAGCGTGGGTCGCGTCAAGTTTCTATTGATAGTCAACCGCTCATATCTTTACAAATCATATTTTCATATCATAGTATAAGTAAGAACAAGTGAACCTTAATCAGGTTATGCTACGCCTAACGTTTAAGAGAAAATTCACGTGGCCTAAGCTTTTATTTATTTGTTTGATCAACGCTCTAGATTGATGAGGAGTTTGATGACTACTACCTAGGACCTACCTAATTATTTTCTATCTTTTAGTAGCATTATTACTTAATCGCTTTAAAATCAATTTAAAAACTACACTGACATATGTAGATGTCAAACCCGCATTTAACCAATGAGACTGTTATCACGTCAACGCTAAGTTTGATGTTGTTGTGTTGAGAAAACCAGCAGGCTTTATGCAAACGAACTCAGATTTGATCACGCGAGAAAATGAAATATATCAAGAGAGTCAGCAAATATGACTAAATGTGTAATTATCTTTGCAGATATTCAAAGTGTTTACAAAAACAAGCTATCATATTCAAGTTGGAGTTGGTAGTTATAAAAATTGTGTGTCTACTTTGTTTGTTAATAAAATAAAATAAAAAATGTAATGATGAACATATATTTGGTGACGGGCAAGGCAGCTGCGGCCTGACTTTGACTTTAACCCAAGCAGTACCAAAGATTTTTGAAAAATAAAGATGTTGCATGCGCGAACTTCAGTGGAAAGTAGCAGAACTTCACAAAATCTAGTAGGTCACTTCCATCACACCAAAAACTTTAACACAATTTTTAACATAATTTAAGCACACAAAATACACTGATTGGAGTTTTAGAGAGTAAAAATTTAAATTTTGAACAAATTAATTGTTAAATAACAAATACAGACAGTGGTAGTTGAACACATTCTGCTGTGGTGAGTGGTGAATGTGACCTACTAGAGTTTTGTGAAGGTTGCTTCGCACTATTTTTCGTTCCTGCAACATCTCTATTTTAAAATTTTCTCTGGCAGTACAAACTATTATGTGTCGCCAACTTCCCCAGTGCGGGCTTCAACGCCTTCATTCCCTTGATAAAGAAATATAAAAGCAACTCAAATCACCAGTACATTTAGAAGCAGTAAGTAGCATAATAGGTCGTAAAAAGCGTCTAAAATTTTCCAAAAGGATGGAGGTATGTTATAACATATGTAGGTCCTGTTTTTTGGTAGGGTTTTTTCAGTTGGGTCATTAAACTAACTTCTGGTAATATTACGGACTCGTTTAGTCTATGTGAGCTCCTCACGGACTGGAGCATTCACCTAACCTAACTGAGCTCGACTGTGGTCTGATTCGTCTGGGAGTGACTGACCTATTTGCGATTCTCTTAGTAGTCAAACCTGACGTTACAATTACTTCATGTGCTATCGGAACGGATCTTCATGTAGTCCATATAAGCTACTCCTATAGGGGTAGTTACAATGCAAGCTAACCTAACCTTATGCATACCTATTTAGAGTAGGTTGAATGATTAACAATATGTGCTATATATATAGCAGTTCCAACTTCACAAACCCCACTGTGGGATTTTTATCCCATTCTATTTCAACCAGAGTTCTACAAACTTGTCAGTAAAATTTCAACATAAAATGATTTTTCCTTTAAGTGTACATCAAATCTGCAATTAAATGTTCAATTGTGAGATTAAAATTAAGTTATCCTTGGGCGATAAAGTCTAGCATTGAGTACAGCGACAAACAACAACCACGACTTACGAAAGTGTTTTATTCCCCCCTGCGACTTTAACAGTTAGCTGTATGCATAAAAGTAGAAATTAAAAACACTTAACATTTATGTAATTTATTAGCTATGTTTACCTAATTAGCCCCAAGAATGATGCATGGGTGAATAATATGCTGACAAAGAAACGCCATTTACTCCACCACAGGGCGACTTTAACGCTTCAAGGAATAGGTCGACAAGGCACTACAGAAAACCAGAATAAAATAAAAGAGCAGAGGCAAGGAACAGGCAAGTCCAGTAATAATTCTTATCTTAACACAAGTTTACAAACACCCTCACCAACTGCTAAAAGGTCAGACATACATAAATAAAAGCATGACTTTTTGTAGTTCAGTCGCTATTGCACTGCCATCGTTCGTTGGCTAAAGAAGTTTGTATTTTGATGGCGTGGAATATGGAAAATTGCCTAAAATGCTCATAATTCACAGTGTCATATATTATACTTATATATGTATGTACATGAATCTATTCACATTTGTCTTTGAAAAAATAAGTATTTCTTTTTTAAGCATTTAGTCTTTAGAAGCTCTAAACTGCTCTAAGGCATTGCCACCCATTGCTGACTGCTTGTATGGCGATGGCGTTAAAATAACTTAAGATCAACATAAATAAAATCTGAAGCTTGTGATGTGGTCGAGTAATAAATAATAAAGCACAAGATAAATTGTATTTATGTACGTATGAATATGGCATGAGAAAACGAATTAGACAGTTAGACAATAACTCCCGGTTATAAAGTATTACAAAAGAAAATCTCACACTTATAAAGCATTTCAACGCAGATTGGTTGGTGTTTATTTGTTGGTACCAAGCTAAAGCTTTTGTCTTACGTTCCTCGACTTTCGGTCTTCCATTATTGTTGATTGTCTTTCAGGATATGAATTATGTGGTGGCAAGCAGTTCACTGAATCAGCCGTCCTTCCATTCCGTTACCTTTCGTACTGATAGTTTGTGTGTGTGTAGGTTTATGTTCCTGGAAAAAAAAATATACAAGATATTTATATAAAAAATTGTCGAAGTTGAAAGGGATTAAAACAAAACGGCTTTACGAGTACTATATAGATGGGTTCCAATGAGCTATCCAGCTCTGTGTCATAATCAAATCTCACTGGAACGATCTGGATCATTCACAAATTGGCGCTTAACCGCCTAAGCGATTAAGCACGCTTCGTAACGAGTCACACCAGCTATCATTGTTTTGCTATAACTGGCCCCAATTGGGAGCAATTCTTCCTCCACCTGCCTCTTCCAACTCAGTGGAGGTCTCCCCCTTCCTCTGCTTCCAAACTGTTGCGTCGAATTAAATACTTTCTTGGCCGGAGCGTATTCGTCCATTCGCCTAGCCAGCGCAGCTTTTGGGTTTTTATTCGATGCACTATTGTCATATCCGCGTAAAGCTCATAAAGCTCATCATTATACCTCCTTGGATTCTCGCCGTCGGCCTAAATTCTGCGTAAAATTCATACCTCTTTCGACTCTTGCCGTCGGCATCACGGACAGGACCACGAATTTTCCGGAGAACTTTTGTCTACATCACTCTAAGAGCCGTTTCCTCTTCTCCGCACACTGTCCATGATTCAGAGCCATACATCAGGACAGGTATGATGAGCGAGTTATAGAGCATGTTTTTTGTTCGTCGAGAGAGGACTTCACTTTTCAGTTGCCTACTCAGTCCAAAGTAGCACTTGTTGGCTAGATTTATTCTCCGTTTGATTACTAAGCTGGCATTGCTTTTGCTGTTAATATTGGTTCCCAAATAGACGAAATCCTTCACAGTCTCTAAATTATTTCCGTCAGCATTGACGTGGCTGCCATAGCAAGTACTTTATTGAAAGATTGGGATTCAAGGGGTTGATAAGCGCAATTCATAGCTTCCGTAACCAAATTGTCTCCTGTTACATATATGCATGTGTCATACACATATTTAGCAGGCGAGGTTCTGGTGACCCCAAACTCGTCATTAAACTAGGGAAGTGGCGGCGAGAAAGCAAAAAAGATTCAATGTGTTCATATAAAATCATTCCCGAGATGATCGGGCTAGTACCTTAATGGTGCTTGTTACTGGAACGTATCGGTTCTATATACAACAAAGGGCCATCAACATCGATAACACTCCATACCATTTTCAGGGAGTGCCCTTATTGCTAAACAACAACTTGAAAACCTGAATATAAACACAAGTAAAGAGAGATTTGCAATACACAAGCCCTTTGCAGATTCCCCCTGCTTTCACAAACTTTCTTACTCAGATATTTTTCCTAAAATTAGTATGTACGCTATGCCCATAAGTAATCTTATTATTTGCTAACTAAAAACTATTTTGGCTCCAACCTTTACGATTTACTTGATACAGACATCATTTTCAGCAAGCGCATTGATTCATGAGTAAATATGCATCCTAACATATGTACATACATATATCCGTTATTTATTTATTTGTCTCTTCATAGTGCTATGAATCTTTATGTTCATAGTGTGAAAGCGCATAATAATTTATGAATACCATCAGCAACCCTTAAACCTTAAATGATAAATGGCGTGCCAGGCTGTCGGTTTCGGCGTGTTGTGAACCCTAAAATGATGCAACCAACAAGGCAAAGAAAACAGACAACTACATACTAACTCCCCAAACTATTAACTATTCATTTCTTGGCATTTGAATTGACCCAGACCCCGGTACTTGCTCTAATGGATGTTTGTTTGTAGTTTTGCAACTTCTTGGCCATATGGCAAGGCAGAAATATTTATTTATGCTATGCCAAAGCGGTGAAATAAACAAACTTACATTCGAATTTGTGTGTTTTGATTACTTGCATTAGGCTCGTTCGAATTCACATCTGCATCCACATTCACAAAATTAAAACGAAACTTTGACGAATGCGAATGTTGTGCGAGCCGTTACGCAAGGAGCGGTTCGGTTTTTAGAAAATGTTTCTCACTTTGAGACAAGGAAGAATTATTATTATTACTAGGCCTGGAAGCACTGCGACCTTTGTGCAGATCTATTGTGCATGACCTTTCAGCCTAATTTTGTATCTGGAGGCTTTTGATGTATCTAAGTACCTCTTCAGGATTTTTACTCCATATCACATAAGGATTAAGAGTCACACAACCTAGATAGGAGAGTCTCTGCCTTGCCAGCGCGAAGCATTCGCAGAGAATGTGAACCGGCGTTTAATCCTCCAGCTCACAGGAACGACAAGTTTGGGTATCGGATAGATTTAACTTACTTAAGTGATATCGTAGACCACAGTGTCCCGTATAGTACCCAGTGAGAGTTCTTAGGTCCTCCTTGCTCAGATTGATGAGTTTGGCTGATACTTTCTTTGGCGTATAAACAGTTTGGCCTGTCTTTGCCCTGGGCAATAAACCCAGTGACGTCTGAATGGTTTAGTTTCCCAGTTGTGTGTGCTTTTGTAAGTGCACAAAAGGGCTCTGGACCATAGAATGCTGCTATAGCACCCTGATTCGCTAGTGAATCTGCATGTTCATTACCTTCATGTCCCTGATGTTCGGGAACCCATCCTAACGAAAGTTGTTTTAGGCTCCCAGGTCATTGGGCATTTCAGTGCAGTCATCCACTAGCTTATATGTAACTGTGTATGATGGCAAAGCACGCGGGGCCGCCTGGCTGTCTGACAAAATGTAGATGCTCTTCGATCTTGAGCCTCTCCGCAGACATTCTCTACCGCAGACTTCTATTGCATGGATTTCTGCCTAAAATATGGTGGGGTAGTATCCCACTGGAATCGATTTCTTAAAGTTCGGCCCATATATGCCAGCTCCCGTTCTTCCATCATCGAATTTCGATCCATCCGTGAACCAGACCTCTGAGTTAGGGTAATTTTAGGGATTCCCAGTTTTCCAGTGGGTCCTTTCCACGTAGGGCACTTCAAGGTTCCGTGAGATTCGGAGCTTAGTGGACATTACGTCACGCAGTTGTAATGTGGGATTTCATATGAATTTTCATATTACTTTCATATGGCCTATCATGTTTTCTTGGCTTCAACTCCGAAATATTTGGAAGTTTTAGTGCGGTGTTGTCTCTTTCTCTATCAGAATAGAGAAGGGAGGTATTCCCACTAAAGCACTAAAGTGTAACAGCAGAGGCCGTTGTCATCGCAACCGTTATGCCAATGCAAACTAACCGAAGGAAGAATTAGATCAAACTCTTTTTTTCCGGCCGAAATGAAGTAAAACAAGTAAGGAAGGCTAAGTTCGGGTGTAACCGAACATTAGATACTCAACTGAGAGCTTTGGAGACAAAATAAGGGAAAATCAATATTTAGCAAAATTAACCTAGGGTAACCCTGAAATGTGTTTGTATGACATGGGTTTCAAGTGGAAGGTATTAAAGAGTATTTAAGTGGGCGGTGCCACGCCTATTGTCCAAAATTTTACTAATTTTCTGTTCTGTGTCATAAGGTCAACCCACCTACCAAGTTTCATCGCTTTAGCCGTCTTTGGTAATGAAGTATTGCACTTTTTCGGTTTTTCGAATTTTGTTGGGCGTGGTTATGGTCCGATTTCGTTCATTTTAAATAGCGATGGGTGCCCAGAAACCTACATACCAAATTTTATCAAGATATCTCAAAAGTTGCTCAAGTAATCGTGTTTACGGACGGACGGACAGACGGACATGGCTAAATGAATTTCTTTTTTTCGCCCAGATCATTTTGATATATAGAAGTCTATATCTATCTCGATTAGTTTATGCCGTTACGGATTACCGTTATGCAAACAAAGTTAATATACCCTGTGAGCTCTGCTCAGCTGAGTATAAAAATATATATATAAGTAAATGCTTGTGCACCTCTGAGGAGATTTATGTTGACCTTCTATTTTTATTTTCGTCGCGCCTCTTCTAATTTTTCCAACAAATTGGCGGGGTGGGAATTACACGTCTTAAGCCGACTTCGAACGGCATCTATAAACAGATGAACAACTTTTCATGGCAGATATACACTAGGAATGTTTGCCAAACCGCAGCCGAGACTAACCCAGCTTAGAAAACCTTCTTCTAAAGTATATTGATCTAACTTCCACGTAGCCGAGCACGCTGCTACCACACCATGGCAGCCGCATTGGCTAAAAGTTTCCAATATAGCAAGCATCAAGCAAACCACAAGTCGGTCCCTAGTCCTGTTGTTGTTGTAGCTTTAAAGACACCCCCGAAGGTTTTGGGGAATAATGGCTGATGGTCATGGGGGATATATATCCAGTACGTTCCGGTAACAGACATTATTAAGGCATAAGCACGACCTCTCTGAGAGTTAATATGACCATATTGGAGCTTCTTGGTCATCCCGCCCCTTAGCTCCTTGAGTAACTGGCATTGCCAGAGCCTTTGGCAACCGATTCGCCACGATCAGCCCTTGAATCTAGTAGGTATTTTAATCGCCTATTACGACAGGCATACCTGCCGTGGGTATATTCTTATGTCCCAAGCTCGCTGAGAGTTCCTTTTTCTGTTTTCGAAAGGAAATGTATCTTACGTCTTAATCGAGCCAAGGAGGTAGCCAACGTACAGAAGTATATAGGCAATTGTTAAAAAGACACTTATTAGTCCTTGAATATTTTATGGGAATACGAAAAATAGCTCACTTTTAGTTAACTCGAAAGAATTAGCTTTTAAATTATGTGTAACGCCATGCAGGATTGCCATAAAATAAACCACCGATCACCGATTGTTAGTTGTTATGTCATGCAGGGCTAGCCAGCTCTGACTTTTTTTCGGCCATCGCTACAAAAATTTAGCCATCTTTGCACATTGAATTGAAGTGCTTGAAAATGCAAGTGAAAAACTTAGTTTGCTGTCATTCGCATCTACCTAACCATACTCCGTCTTCCCTCCTCGTTTCGTATTTTTTCCACTTACTTTCCCATATCTTCACCCTTATTACAGCAGATCTCCTGGCACTGGCCTGTGTATGCCTCCGCGGCAGCCAGCCACTTCCACTTTCTTAGGAGGGCAATGAGATTGCGCACCTCTCCAGATTGATGCATACCTATCTCATAATGAGCTCAGTAGGTAACAGATGAACATTTTATAGAAACTTCGCTGTTATTTGTTGAGAATTCCGAAGTATCTACAGATCATAATGCAACCATAGCCGAATACCAACCAAATATGGTACATGTTCGACCAATTTTCATCCACCCCTTCATTTCTTTAACATCAAATGATGGCTTTATCTTCTTTAACATGAGCTTCTGCATTCCACGGAAATTTGAAACGTATTATCCTGCCATAGGACTGACGGTTGCTATCGGTTTAGGAGGACTGCAAAGCTATGAGATATGTGTTTTTTTGACATTCGATCCAAAATCCGCTTTGGCATACACAAATGTATAAAATTACAGATTCGTAACGCCCCTAATATATACTTACATATTCACATATTTCGCCATAGCTAACGACTTTCTGGCTATGCCCCAGCAGCGTTGGCAAATGCCGCCAACTTGTCATGGGTTCTGTCTTGTATCACGTCCACATAATGTGCCCTTTTCAAATGTTTAGCTTTTTCCACTGCATTTGATTTGGTCGGTTAGTTTTGATTCAGTAATTCGAATAATGCTACATAATTTCTTAGTGAGATGTCAAAAATAAGAACGATTGCGTTATATTTTGTACGTTACTCAACACAATTGTCGCATTAATCTTATTTTGTCTGGGGCGACCTCTGTCAAGACTAATTTGATCAATAACAGAGTGCTAGAAAAAACATATATATGCTTTATTTGATTACATTAAGCTTAGTATTCACATCAAAAGAAAAGCTAAGAGCCCATACAAAAAAACAAATAATATAATTCCCTCAAGAAAATCCATACGCTTTCTGCTACCTTTTTCTAAATATATTTGCTGGAATCATGCACAGGGTGAGCACTGGTCTCGCGTACCGTTATTTCTTGAGCAACAACCCTGTAAGAATACAGTCGGTTAAATACCACGAATAACAGTGACTCAGTTTAGTGTCCTTTTTCTCTTGTTTAGTGTGTTCTCTTTAAATTATGTGCATTTTCAATTCGAATATGGTAATTTTAGGAAACTTAGTTCTGAGGCATTGCTGAATCAGATTTTTGGTTATTTTATTTACTCTTTTATTCTTTATTATTTTCGTTGGGCATTTACGTTTCTTACTTACATAAAACAGGAAGACGAAAACAATTGTCATATGATATGTTTCTAACGTTTAACATAGTTCAAATACACTAGCGATTCGTCCCTGAGACGAAACGAACGTTCGTTTCGTAACGTAAAATGATGTCCTAAGATTTTTGTAGACCAACGGAAAATTATTGGGTTGGCAGTGAATCAGTTGACGCTTGCGAAAACTTTTTCAGTATTCTCCATTTACACATACATTACTGTAAAATGTGTTGCATTTGTGTTCGAATAAATATGTACCAAGATTTTGCAATTCAGTGCTGAAGGTATTGTTACGGATCTCAACAATTCTCGATTATTCCTTGCCTACTGTTATCGTTCGAATCACTGAGCTGTCGAATAAACAAAATCAAATATTCTTGATGCAAACTGCTCTTTATTTATAGCACTACTATGGTAGTAAAGCTTCACAGTTGAAATTATTCGCGTACTTCACTTACAGCGTGTTAAAAGCAAACTGATTGATGATTTCCCAGATTGCGCTGCTTATATAGCATTCACTTGGTTTCGTCACTACGCTTCTCCCAGAAACTAGACCCTTCCCGAACAACCTTCCCGAATAGGTACTTATTTATTTCTCGGTCTGTATCTCATATTGGCTTTGATGTAAATGGCTTTTTGATGAACGAAGCATTCGTTTTTGCAAAAGAAGTTTTTGTATAATTCGTAGCTTTTACGCCTCGACTCATCTTGCATATGCCTTTTGGTAAATATATTTGACATTATTAATAATAATCTGGCGCGTTATACCTTATAAAAAATTAGGGCCAAGCTTATCTTTTCAAAACGAGAATTACATGCAAGACTGTGTACTTTCGCCGCCTAACCACGATTTCCCCCTCACCGAGCTTTGGTATACACCTGAAGTATTTTCATATTGAAGGTTACTTGGTCCAGTATATAAACCTGAGCATTTTGGTGTGGTAAGTAAGCACACTTCAGTTTACCGTGGCACGCGTATTTGCCTTTAGGGTATATAAAATTCCCCCTTGCTATATCTCATCAACTTCTTAAGTGCGGGGGTGGCCAGTATTTATAGTGGTATATGTCGTACGACATCCCCATTTGCCTAGATGTTACTTTGTAAATAAGATTTGTCATCTTGTCATTTATGTGACGCATTTTGTTTTATTGCGCTTTCACATAATACTGTTTCTTTATTATTGTTGTTGCTGTCGTCTACACATTTTATTATTATAATTTCAATTTCAGTTTGTCGACACAATTAGTCAACTTGCTGTTACTGACCGGCGCGCCGACCACAACGTTTACAATGCGACAAAAATTACACTCACAATTAGTGAGAAAATTGTAGAAAAGGCAACAAGTGACTCTTGTCATGCAGAACCAATATAAATATAGGTGACGTAGTTGGTGGCGTGAAGTAAAGTTAGTTTGTGGCATGCCACAGCTTAAGTGCTCATTGTTGAGTACTAACAAATACACAGTAGCGAGTATCATGATATATGGAGAAAACAAGTTGAACTGAAACAAAACAAGTATGGACGGGACTCTCTTCGGCTGTGCGGTATATACTATACATACCACCGATCTCTAGGATTTGTTCAGACAACAATATTTGCTATGTACGTAAGCATTTGGTGAAATTTGAAGGTTCTAGCTGTTAAAATGGGGCCAAAATTACGAAAACTTTGTTATCTGAACAATCGGTTGTATATACTATATATACAATCGATCCATACAATTTTATCAGACAACAATGAATGCTCTATACGTAAGAATTCGGTGAAATTTGAAGCCTCTCGCTGATAATCGGTTGTGGGGGATATATGCTATATATAAGCCCAATCTCATCCATTTTTCAGACAACAATATGCGCAATATACGAAAGCATATGGTGAAGTTTGAAGCTTCAATCTGATAAATGGAGGAAGATATAACAAAATCCTCTTTTCTGAAAAATCGGTTATATCGGGGATATATGTTATAGTGATCCGATCTGGCCGGTTCCGACAAATGTCTAATTGGACACCTAAATATACCCGCTTACCAAATTTTATCAAGATATCTCAAAAACTGAGGGACTAGTTTGCATACAAACAGACAGGCGGACGGCTAAATCAAGTCAGCTCTTCATCCTGATCATTTCGGTATACTTATGGGTGTGTCTATCTATTTTCCTTTAAGGACTTACAATTTTTAGATTCGTGACGAAGTTAATATAACATTTCATTTTCATGAAAGGTATACAAATTTGGGTGATCAGGGAACAGTAAAAAAAATTCCACTAAATTTTGATATCTTACGACTCACAGTGGCGTCTTTTGAGTTTTTTCTTTGCAAAAATCATAACTTTTGAACCAATGAAGATATTTTAAAAATGCAGATGAAAGCTAATTATTTGGAGTTTTATTTTGTGAAAGCTCAGAATGTCACAGATACAGGGTGCTTCGAAAAATTCGTCAAAGTCTAAAATTTCTAGAAAATGCAAAAGCAAAATGTTTTTAGTAAAAAATAAAATGAGATTTGTCTTATAATGACGTATTTAAACATTAAATAAGATAAACTAATGATTTTGATAAGATAGCGTGGCACTGCCCACTTATGATAAAAAGTTATATCTAAGTAGTGACGTAATCAATAACTACCAAAATCGATAGACGAATTGTTTCTTTTAAATGGCAATACTCTTATAAAACTCAAATGTCCGTTTTTGGTGCCACAATAACAAGGTGCTTCAAAATTCATCGTAAAATTTTACACGTTTTTTTTTAATTTACAAGCCAAATATGTATCTTATTAATAACTAAAAGTTATTGAAAGTGGTTCAATGAAATATTATTTGAGCTAAAGATTAAACAGCTAACGAATTTTGGAAAAGGGGAGCGACACCGCCCATTTATGCTAAAAAGTTTGATCTTAGTAACCGCTTTACCAATTTGTACCAAACTCGATAGACGTATTGACTTCTATAAAAATTTAATACTCGTTTGAAGGGGAAATGCCTAAGCTTTAAAATAAATTTGATAAACTTTAGAGAAATGCAATAACGAAAAGTATATATTTATAAATTTCTAAATTAATTAATTCTTTTATTTGAAATAAAAATTAACTTATACATAGATATCTCATTTTACAATAAAGTAACAAAATTGATTAGTAAATATTTTTTTCATTGTTGTGATAAGAAGGGAGAAACTTATTTTATCTTAACATAGTCATCGTCACTGGAACACATATCTAACAAAGCAACCATTTCTGAGCTGTACGCATCTGTAAGATCTTTTTGTGTTCTTACATACCTCATAGATGATATAACTGGATCAGAAGAGATAGCTAACATGTTGAAAAGGTCTTCGTTTTGTCTAACTCGTGATACTTTGCGGGTGTTCATACATCTATGCCTTTTGTAGTACTTGTTCTTAGATTCTTGAGCTTCTTCAGACAATTCTCCTAATGGTAAGCACTGGTACTCTATTAAATCTTTTCCATGTGCTAAAATTTATGTACCGTTGGTGTAAATTTCTTCTCAGGATACTTTTGATGCAGCATCTCTGTAGTTTAAATTCATATTCTCCTAATTTTGGTCCATTAACTGGTTCATGGCAGTTTAAAATATTTAAAATTACTCCTAATCTTTTCACAATATCTCTATCAACCCCTGTTATGCGAGCAGTCATTTCATCGTTTTCAAAAATCTTCTTGAGGAGTTTACCATCATTTGTATTTCCGTATCCATACTTTGGGACAGTCAACTCTAAGGCCAATCTCTTTATAGAATGCATCCTGAATTATTTTTTTCTCCTGTTTTGTTTCTCCTTACATGTCGTATTGTAGTCGAAAACTTCTCCTTTTTGTGGTAGTGTAAAAGCCAGCTTCAAAACAAATTCCATACATCTTATCCTAGCATGCAAAGGAGATATTCCATACTCCTAATTTAGTTCGTCAGTTATTGAATCATCAAGACTTTCAAAGTCCTTTTGGCTCATCTTACAAATTGGACATTTCATTGTAGATGTCGTATTTGTTATTAAGTTCAAAACTTTTCCATCGACCATTGTTAGAAGAAAATCATGCTTTATTGTAATGACATTCCCCTGTTCAATTTCAGTTATTGTTGGTTCTAATTTGTCAGTTTGATTTTTTATATCACTCACTGCAGCTTTTGTGAGTTCCGAAGACTCCTTCTCGTATTTAAATAATATCGGGCAGCACAATATAGTTGCTGACGGACGTGGATTTTTCCAATATTCTGAAGCTTTATCTTTTAGTCGTAATAGAACAATAGAAGCCATAAACATATTACTATCTGTAATTGTTTCATCGTCTACATTTATTATTTGTTTATATGCGCTTTGTCCTGATGATCCATCACAGCCCCATTTAGTTACCAATCCTAGCTCCTTTCGCAGTGATTTCAACTTTTCTTCAGTAAAACTTTGAAGGAGTCGTGTAGACGTATGATCCATTAGGTTTTGTAGCTCAATTTCAGCTGATACTTCGGTTATTTTGGTACTTAGAGGAACTGCTTCTTTCTTGGCTTGAGTAATTTTTTTGTATCCAGGTAAAATATCGGCATTACGTTGCAATAATGACATACGCTATATAATATATTTTTTTCTTCGTTAAGCCGAGATCTATAAACAGCGCCAAAGCTTCTTCAGGAGTGTATTTCCTAGATAGCGCATTTGGTGGTGCGGGAATGCTGTTTTCGATCCTCATCAGTCGCACTGTACTTGCTACCACAAACTGTTTCTGTTATATAAGACTTCACGTTTTCTTCGTCTTTTTTATATTTAACTAGCAGACCCGTCAGACGTTGTTCTGCCTTAAATTTGGTCTACGTGCAAATATTTTAATACGCTTTTTCTCTCTAACTCTGTCCTCCCCTCTTCACTTCTTCTTAATCATTTATTCATTCCTCCCTCCGTCTTTTTCGCTTCATCTATATCTATTTTCGTCTCACTATATCTCTTTCTCAGTCTCCTTATCCTTCCCTCTGTTCTCTTCTCTCAAGTTTTCCCATTCTTCTTCATCCCTTATTTCCAGTCCCAGAGGGTGGTATGTGTTTTGTTCCAATCCCATTCCGAGTTCCATTCCCACTCTGAGTCTTAGTCACAATCCTAGTCCTAATCGCATTCCCACCCCGTCTCTGATTTACTTCCCCGAAGAAAGGATCGTAAATACTAATACAGGCAAATTTATATACCAAATTCAGACAAATCGAATAGGACGTATGTAAGTAGGTATGTGGGTACCATCAATTCATGCTTTTTTTCGCCTTCGCATGCATATTTATCAGTTTTGCCAGGTTGATGCGACTAATCGAATATCACAATGAAAATTCATTTAATGCTCTGAGCAAAAGCTTTCATTTGATATCCATATTACACACACATTCTAGGGGTACCCGGGTCCACGTTTTGGCCTATATCTCGAGACCCTAGTCACCCAGCGGTATAAATTACTCTGTAGTAAAGCACACATCAACAGCTTCAATTTGATACCCATAATGTAAAAACACATCCCAGTGTTACCCTGGTTCACGTTTTGGCCTATATCTCGAGACCCTAGTAACCTATAGGTATGAAAAGTACCCCGCACTAAAGCACTCATCAACAGCTTCAATTTGATACTCATCATGTAAAAACACATCCCAGTGTTACCCTGGTTCACGTTTTGGCCTATATCTCAAGACCGTAGTCACAAACAGACATGAAAATTACCTGTTACTAAAGCACTCATCACAGCTTCAATTGATACTCATCATGTAAAAACATCCCGTGTACCCTGGTTCACGTTTTGGCCTATCTCGCAAGACAGTAGTCACAACAGATATGAAAATTACCCTGTACTAAGCACTCATCACAGCTTTCATTGTTATCCTCCTTGCATAATACTTTCTAGGGTATCAGGGTTCACCACGTTTTGCTCAATCTCGAGACCTAGTCACCATAGGTATGAATACTACCCTGTACTAAAGCACTCATCAACAGCTTTCATTTGTTATCCATATTCTATAAGCACATTCTAGGGGTACAGCGTGCACGTTTTCGCTTATATCACGAGACCCTAGTACCCGCGGGTACGAAAAATATCTCTTATCAAAGTACTCATGAACAGCTTCCATTTGATACCCATATTGTACAAACATATCCAGGATTACCCAGGTCACGTTTTGGTCTCAAGACCCTAGCAGAACGGGATAAAAATATCCTATGTCTGTCTCCTGGTTCTAAGCTACCCTCCACCATTTTCAGACAAATATGTTCATCCGTTCCTTCCTCTTCAATCGCTCTTTATCTATTAAAAAAAGCGCATCAAATCTGTTGGCGTATTTTTAAAGGTTTCAGAATTCAGAGGGACATAGGGACAGAAAAAAGCGGACTTTGTTTTATACTATGTAGTGATGTACATCCATACATACCTATAACTCTACGCCGGAAGTTAAAATGCTGTATATGTACGGATATATGTGTCGCACTCATACCTAACTCAAAAGCACGTTAGCGCGAACAGTTGACACCTGGGAACAATCACACACGAATTTTGGTAAAAATGGTTATTTTTGTGTATTTAAACAATTTGCTGATATAAGAAGGAATAAGTATTTTTTGTATGCAGATCGAAGGTATATATTTCACAGTTTTCACGGAAAGTAGAATGTTTTAAATCCATCCATCCGTTATGAGTTATAGCTGTGTAACAAAAATTTTATGATTTTTACTACATTTGGCAATTTGCACGCCCCTATATATATACTCTGCAAATGATATCAACTGTACCATCTCACGTACCCACCCGCTAAGCTTTCAAATTCAAAAACCGTTTTAAAATCTGGAGCAGTCCGGTGTGAAGTTAGGTGCATGCATGGCATTGAGCGACTTGTATTGATAAGATTTAAGATAGATAGATATCAGTGCTTCTGAAGATGAGTCGTGGCCATAGCTTTTGTGGTATCAGACAGCTTACTTTTCCTGTGTAGGTAGAACACTCTTCTATGGGGTTTGTTGTCTCCCTCTAGTTGGATTGGTTGACGTGCTAGGCGTTTCTTCGTCCAAAAAAGTTTTGTCAGCTAGCCATTTTTCATGCTTACTTAGAAATTTGAATTGTTACGATAGACGTCCTCCCATTTTCTTTCTATCATAATGTATTGTAAACCAATTTGTTTTTCTTCCAGGCCTTCCTTTTCTTTATGCTTGTTTCACTCGCTAATTCTCTCATAATAGCCTCAACGAAGTCCCGTCTTGACTTTATAGATTTAAACACCGCAAATAGTTTCGAGTTTTCTAAATACATATTAGAATTGGCTTCGAGTGTATCTGACTAAATATTAAACTGTGAATATATTAAAAATACTATTCACTTTATTTAAGTAAACAAAAGACGAATGATAATGTGCATTGTATGATGGATAGCTTTATATACCTACTCAAATTATTAAAGTGAATTTCAGGTATACAATTCGTAACTAAAAAATGTATGTTGTTAACAAGTTCCAATAAAAAAACGACCTTACGGCCGTACTGAATTATATATACCTGCTCAGGCGCGTATTTATGCCCAAGGTTGTTTAACTTTATTTGATGTAAAAAGTGAAGTTACAGCTGGACGCAGGTAGACTTTATGAATTCAGGTAATTGATATTTCACAAATAACTACTGTTAATTTGACGGAGCACATATTTTATCATTTTTTTTCATCAAAGTTTTAAAAAGGACCTAAAATACATTTCGAAAAACAGGTATAACCGCCAACTTTTATCAAAAAAAAACAATTTTTTTTGTTTCAATCCTAATTAAATTATCTTTAATTGTTATACAAGAAAATGACAACCGGCCGCCTTATTTACTCACAAAACCATTTTAAATACAACGAAAAAAAGAAAAATTTAAAATTTTTCCCAATGTTGAAAATTGGTCAACTTGAGCGGCTCTACCTGGTAAACTATAATTTTCTATGAAAAAACAGTTGTATATTCTTGATCCCTGGAAAATTCTGATTAGAAACATGTATTAGGTTTAGCGAACGCTTTCATGGTTTGTTTGATTTTTTCCATGCTTTAACGGCAGAGCGCCACTGTGCGACGTTTGGAGATATAGACCAAAATAGAAACACAGATGGAGATAGCATATATTTGTGCAATAAGGGTATCAGAGGAAAGTCGCCAATAGCTCAGCAATGAGCGGTGTATTTCATTTGGTTTTGGAGTTATCGACCAAAATATATTAATATATCACTTGCATATCCTAACTAATTTTGGAGCTATTTTTAGACGTTTGTACCATTTGTTTTGACTCTCTTTGTATGAAACAATGTACACTAAGAGAACAAGAAAGCTTTCACTTCAAGGAGCACGAGGCAAATTGGAGAAGAAGCTCGGTTTTATCTCTTTGCAGATATATCGCGCCTTTTACATAATTATTTGTATGTATTTAAACCTCCGGCTACAAACATGAACAGGGCATAGACCAGAGCCGTAGCATAAAAAAGTGATAGCGTTTCGTAAGCACTGTTATGATCTAGGTCATGTTTTAGAGCAGAGCGGCAGAACGAAAAATTACACTGAGGATGACACAACACCGGAATGACGGAAAATCGTTCCAGTATACATAAATGATCCACCCTGTTGGAAAATCAATAAAATGGAATGAATCGGAATATTTTTTTTTGTGTTTTCTGATACCTTCTAATGTGCAATATATTTAATTTTGATCGTTTCTGGTTAAATTTTCTCATATATGTACATACATTGACGTGGTTGTTCTTTGATATGTCCTTGCTCATATATACATATATATTTTGACAATTGTTCAACATCATAAATAAATTAATCAACTTAATTAGAAAATGGCGTGTGAAAAATCCATTCGGGAAACGCAATTATTTGTTTCTCGACTGTAGAGTTGATGTTTTAATGAGCTTTGCGTAGGCTCAAAGGTCAAAGCAAATTGTGCTGAGTAGCATCAATGGGGATTTACTTAAAAAGGTTTGTAAGCACGATATGCGACGAATACAAAAATTATATAAGTTATATATAACAACATGTAACAAAAATGTATAATTTGTAAGTTAAAGTGGATTCGCGTTCCGACTTCGAACACATGTTTGCTAACACACTGGTAGGTTCCTTATGTAATCATGTTAAGCCCATTTCAAATTTGAACCTTTTATTTACAACTTTTTTTTGCGGGTTGGGATGGAAAATGCCTAACGCATCATAATTGCTGCCGCCGCAGCAACCGTTTGTCCGTGAACTAAAAACTGCCCCATTTGGAACAGTCGCCCATCCCGGGACTGCTTAACTTCAAGGTGGCGCTGCATATTTCCCGTTTTAAAAGGTTTCTGTTGTTCCTGGTCCCACTTTTTGTTTTGCCCTGCGTATGATTTCTACGAAGTTACTGATTTGTTGCCACTCTGTTGCGCCCTCAGTATTTTTGCTGTAACATTATCGACAGCTTTTGGCCGACTCTTTCCTCGAGCATTTGTCAGTTATGTCTCCATCGCGAGCATTTAAAGAAAGTGTGTTCAGCATCCTCCTCGTCCGCATCTTCGGCATCCTCATCTTGGATCTTCGGCTTATTCTGTTCTGTGCGCATAATTTTTGAAGTACACCTGCTCGGAGAGCATGTGTGTAACATAGTATTTACTTCGCAAAGTCTTCTGGTGCTCCAGGCTTCAACATTTGTTATTAGTTTCGCATCGTTGTTCATTTTCGGTACGGCTCCAAACCTGAGCTTCGAAAGGGATCTTGGGGCCACAATTGAGCCGGAGGGTTGGCGCAAGGTAGTGAAATGGCAGAACAAGAATTCCATGTGTATACCGATTTCTAAATCAATGGAAAAGTTCGGATCTTCTGTTTACTGTGTCGATCCAGAAATAAGTAGATCGTACCAGCTGCCATATCACTGCAGTGTTTTTAAGCAGCAGATTTTCTAGGTTCCCGGCTATAAAGGAATAGAAGGTAATGAAAAGGCCAATGAATTTGCAAACCAGGGTGCAGCTTTCTATATGTCGACGGTAGATGTCGCAATCCGTCTGAGAGAAAACGTAAGGAGATAGGAGTTGCATGTGATCCATCAAGCAGAAAGGCGTGTACAGAGGTGGCGCTGCAGATCTTCTAATATCACGAACAAATCCCACTATGTTAACTGACTCCAAAGTTGCTTATATCTGTACTGAGAGAAGACTTAATGCTCGCGATGAGCATATTAACTCGACACTGCCTTCTGGCTTCACATGCTTATAAGTCAGGCCTCATCAGTAATAGCAGATGTAGGAAGTGCGAGCTGCAGGAAACAAACGGTGAGCACGTTCTCAGTTCTCAGTTCATGTCCTGCGTTTTGAATACGTTTTGAATAACTCGCCCTTTCTTCTAGGGGTGGCTAAGGTATAACAACAAAACGAAGAAATTTAACAACCGATACCAGACTGAAGCCCCCTTTGATTCTAATTTTTTAGCAAGGTTTGAAAGAATGAAGTTGTTTCATTACATGTAACCTTGAACCGGCTAAAATAGTTGTTAGATCAATAATAATATTATGTGCATATGAAATGCAAAATGAAATATTTCCGAACCATCCTAATGCAACTCCTAAAACAAGAGCTCAACTTCCTGCTAAGAAAATTTCCAATAAAACGCAAATTGTTCTGTCATCAGAAATTATGTCATTATTTCAGTTTTATGATGACTCCATCCACAAAGCTGTTAATACTTTCTTACTACCTCCTCATCTTATCTAACCGACACACTTTACTGGTTATGTACGCAAACATTGCGACTCCGTATGGGATATGAAATAAAAGCACTCAGCCAAAAGTAAAATACGGAATATGTGAGTGAGAAGACGTGTGATTAGATAGGCTGGTTGGAGTGGGGAGAAAGTTCGCTCAAACCGACATTTTTGAACATCATAAAATAGAAAATCATTTTGCCCATTTGCCATTTGAATTTTTAATCTCTAGAGAAAATCCAATCTTACAGCAAAGGAATGGGAAAGGATCAACGACATACGACCAGATAGAAAGGATATGTAAGGAAGGTAGATAATTGGTAGGGTACACCCATCTTTATGTGAATGTGAAGATTAAATATTTGGGGCAGATGCAGTTAAATATCATACAAGTTGCGAAAATCTTTTCGCAATAGCATTTGCTGCCGTTCTTAAAGGTCGTTTTTTTTTGCATAGGCTATAGGTGTGGTATCTTAAGCAGAAGGAAAACTTCAAATTACATAAATTTAAAGAATTTTGTCTAGAAGATGTAACTAAATAACGAGCTTAAGTAAGCTATATATACATGTATGTACATTGAGGCTTTAAAGAAAATATACGAATATGTCCAGTATAAGGAAATACGAAGACATGTCTAGCCTGTATGGTTTGGTAATAATCAATAAAAGTTGTGTCATTTTTATTGGAGTTTCGCTGGTTAAAAGTTAATTGTTTACCCTCAAGGAAACTTCCTTTATTCGTAGGTTTTGGTCTATTAAGCTACACCATTCAAACCGTTGTGTAATTTTCAAGAACTGTTAATGTAGCATATTGCACATCAGGCTAAGATGCGAGACTGAGAAGGACTCAATTGATAATTTGTCTCTTAGGAATCAGCCGCATAAATAACATATGTGCTCAAATACCGTCACATTTTGTGATATAGTTTTATAAGTTTCTTTTGAGTTAAATGACTTTATCAACAGTCAGCTAGGGAGCTGATCATGACAATGATGTCCAACTTCGAGACGGAACTTCTCATGTACGTATCTGGTAAAACAAAAACTATTACAAGGCTGGATTCACATCTAGTGTTGAAAAGCGTAGATTGGGGTATAATCATGTCATTTTAAGTAATGTATATAATTAGATATCTATAGTGAACAGAGACTTCCCCGAAAAAAGGAATGTTATTTACAATGGCACCACTCACAGAACAAACTATGAGTACATATTTGCCCTGGAGCCTCCAGAGCTTTCTAAAGCGTCTGTGCAATTAATCAGATACTTATCTTTGAAAGGGTGTTGAGCTATCCGTCCATAGTTGGTAAACCTTAAATTTTTACTTTAATACTGACTAAGACTTTTACGGGGCATAACTCAGGGCTAATCCGCAATGAATAGCTTATATGTACTTATCATTTTTTTTTAAATTAATTTCGCTAAAATAAAGTGCTTCTTTTTAATGAGCGTTTACTTTCGTACCCATTCCGAATCTAAATTAAGAATAGAGAGTAAAACAATGTGAGAAATAGATATGTACATCGGAACTTCTTTTCCAACTTTTCGAAACCACTACTACTGGGAAATATCCTTTCCATATGTCTTCTCAAGGAGAAGTGCAATCTATTACAAAAATTTAAACATAGTTAAATATAGCGCTAAAATTTTAGTTTAAAGATGGCACCACTACCAATGTCAAATACGAAAGTATTATTACTTACGCTCACTAACGAACGCAACATTTGTTTGATGTTGCTGTGTTGAGAAAACCAGCAGGTCTCATGCAAACGAACTCAGATTTGATCTCGCGAGAAATTAACAAAGAATGTGTTGTTATTGGAAGTATAGCGCGAGAGTCAGCAAATATGAGTAAAAAAATAATAATAAATGTAAGGCGCGATAACCTCCGAAGAGATCTAAGGCCGAGCTTCTCTTCCAATTTGCGTCGTGCTCCTCTTGATTTTCCCTACAAATTTGCCGGACGGGACCTACATGTTTTATGCTGACTCCGAACGGCATCTGCAAGGCAGATGAGTTTTCACTGAGAGCTTTTCATGGCAGAAATACACCCGGAGCGCTTGCCAGAAAACTGTCGAGGAGCGACCCCGCTTAGAAAAATTTTCTTCTAATTGAAAAACCTTATTTCTAAAATTTTGATGGTTGCTTTGCGAACCCAGGGCATACGGTGTGGCAGGCGGAGCACGATACCATCACACCACGGTGGCCGCACATTTGAAGTACATGTGTAATTTTCTTTGCTGATATTTAAAGTGTTTAAAAAACGGGAATATTCGAGTTAAGGTATTTATTCGCTTTGTTCCTTGCACTAAATTTTACGTTACACCTTTTAAAAAAAATAAAAAAAAACCGTTTAATAAATAAAATAAAATAAAATAAAATAAAATATATATATATGAAATACTCGGATACATATACACCTACAATTAGGCGTACTAGGTTCATAATATAGGTCCTCCGGGAAAAAAATTTTCCGATACTTGAAATGAAATGACAGAATTTTAGTTTCCCAAATACCTAACACAAACTATCTCTGCATGTAAGAATTAATTTGTTATGTTTCATTCAATTCATCAGACCCATATCATGCACACATAATCACACTTATTGCATAATGCTAACAAAGCACGATATTAACTGTACATTACCTGGCAACAAATGTCAAGCACAAAGTTAGACAAGTACATGAGATGGCAAGGTAGCAAAGTGACAAGGATACGTGCAACTCAAATCATTTATTTGGTTCACCCAGTCAAGTGGCGCATAATGTCGGACAGGACACCGAAATGCACACAAAGTCAACAAAATAATAATATGGCCTAAACTTATAGACCACAACGACAACAACAACGACACACGGAATTTATGCGAAAACATGCTTACACATACAAACACATTTAGGATGTGCATTCGAAATATATCCTTATCAAAGTAAAGAAGACGGATGACAGTATGTCCAGCCGGAAAGAACCAACAATCACAGTCGGTCAGAAAACGACATCATACACTCACCTATAGACATTAACAAATTTTGTTAAAGGACAAGAATATACAGACTGCTGGACATTTGAATCATCCTACACCACATGCATACGCAATTGGCATCCTTTGCGTTGACAGTACAAGGCAGGCAACTATGTTAGAGCATTGTTTGGTTGGTATATACACATGTCTGTGCTTCTTCCATTCCCAAGAAACTATAAACACGCAGTCCCGGACACTTTGCCATTACCCAAATAGTAGAAGTTGCAGTTCGGGATTCCTAGTTCTCTTGTATGCTTTTGCAATAAAAAAAATTGGAAGTAGTTTCTGCTGTTGTTAGTATGGCTGGTCGGTGTTCTGTTCAAAGCAATTGGTGCGGACAGTGAACCTACTGATATCTTTTGCAGAGCGTTTACCTACGTCCTGAAGTTCCGACCATAAACATAGTGTGACTTAGAGATGAACATTGACATATGTGCGCGACTGTTTCTTTGCTGCTTTCTTCGCCGCAACTCCTGCAAACGCTGTTCAAAGAGATCCCAATTCTCTCAGCAAGCAGGCCGAGCGGTCAGTGCCGCGTGATTGTGGCGTATCGTAATTCGGTCTAGTTTGCTTGGTTTTCCTGCAGGTGTTCGAGGAGTACCAGTTGGAGACCGGTAATTTCTAGAACCTGTCATCTAGGTTTCTTTTGATTGATATATGTGGATGATGTATCTTGACCGTCCCTGCGTTTGCAAGATCGTCTGCCTTCTAGTTGCCCTCAATGTTCCTGTGACCAGGTACCCATACAAGGGTTATATTTGCGAAGTTAGCTGCGGCTTCTATCGAACTCTTGCAGCTGCTTACGGCCTTAGACAAAGTAATGGGGGAGTTGGCCACTATGAGTGTTGCTTGGCTATCTGAGTAAATGCACATCTCGCGTTCCCTCAACGAGTCCTCCGACAGGAGCGTGCACGACCTTCCTACGCCCGAAACTTCCGCTGGGAAGATACTAGCAAAGTTGCGAATACGGAATGACAGCGACACTTAAGATGCTCACAGAAAAATACCAGTTCCACATCGCAGTCCATTTTGGACCCGTCGCTGTAGATTGAGATTGCGTCCTCCTTTGGATTGAAATGGGGCCCACTATTTTACACAAATTATCATATTGAAAAATATTATTAGTTAATTTCGCACTGTGACTCGTATTACAAGAGATTACATAAAAACATATGGGATTGACTGCACTATTTGGCACATTTTACTGTGTACAGACATGTACATGATGCGCAAAGTGTATAACCGATCCTAAAGAGCTGGATGCAGCTGAAAACGAAGTATATACGTTCAAATTCTACCACGTTTGGGTTCTTGAACTTATTTTCAAAAAGTAAATATTATCCCAGAAATCATCTTCCGCCGAGCATCAGTAGGATAAAAGTGAGTTGTTTTGCGAAAACAAGCGTGCCGATTTTACTTCAAATGAATTTTGACCCTTTAGATCAGAGGTCGTCAGCGTGTGAAATCTTTACTACCGCCCATCTCTCACATATTATTATTCTCTTTCGTTTAGTAGTCGCTGAGCAAGCGTCGTAGATACATAGGACGAGGCTCTTATTATTTTCGATGGGGTTAACAAATATGTGTGCATGTCTTGCCTCGTTGCTGGTTAATTAACGACTAATCCACTACCAAAAAATTGAAATACTCTTACCAACACAGTCACAGTTAAATTTTGGTGATCCGTGCTTTAGAATCTAAAGTTTAGTTGTTCACCCGCCGCACCCAATTTACAGTTTATAGCTGCAGACATTGGTGCTTTATCGGTAACCGTATCGGTAACCTTATAACAGCTGATTGGACCAACCTTATGGGAATCAATGCAATCGATTATAATCGATAATAACCAATAATTATTGGTGCCGCTAAGGTCGTAACCGTATCGTAGCCAACCAATTGGCTTTTGGTTTACCGTCGTAACGATAAACAGCTGATTACGTTAGGGATACGACTACAGCGGTACGACAAACTGCACCAATGACTCCGCTTTATGGCGCAATTTTTAAAAAGCATTGGCTCACTATTAATGGAATTTTATAAAACCGCTTCCCTTAATACTCAGAACTGCACATCACAATTGTACAACATGTACGAATATATTGCTTGTGACAACTGCTAATGTTACAAGAAATAAATCAAAATGCACTGTCATAAAATGCAACATGCAGTGCTGACGTTCAATGTCATTTTACAGTGCAACGTCAAGTGTATTTCTATCGTACACAGTATGTGGTCCACACCAAGACTTGTCAGAAGAATCATGCCAATGTGTGTTCGATTTAAGAAGTTGAGGGCGAAAAGTCATCGGACACATCGTCAACGACCGCCTGCCAGTTAATGCCTCATGCATCTCTCTATATATTGGAAGCTGAGGCAGTATATCACTTGCGCAGTCTCTCACACATACTTACATACATACTTATGTGCATATGTTTGTATTTGTATTGCATTTATCTGCCAGGATTTTCTGTCACTGCAATGTTTCGTGTTAGGAATTTGATATTTGTCTGGAAATGAAACATACGCACACCCAATATGACATTTCTATTAGCATTCCATTTACTCACTCTAGAATTTGTATGTAGAATGAATTCATGTTTCTTTTCTTCCTGAATAGACTATCCGAATATGTGTGCAATTTAGTGATATCATGCAAACCTGTCCAGTTGGACATATTTGATAGTAGTTTTTGGTTGGACGGCTAGAAGTGACTTTCAAAAGATTACCAATACAATTCGGCTAACTAGTAATGCCACAAAACTGGTGTTATTCCAGTTTTAATTACAAAATATATATTTTACCAGGTCGACCTTTTATGGATTTAACGGCTCTTACAAAAGGAGTTTAAAGCGTTCCCATGGCAGTCGAGATATGTACAAGTATTGTTACTTGAGCTGTGTGTGTTTTCATACAATTTTGTTGTGGTTCCAGTTAGTCTAGTTTACTAAGTGTCATAGTATATTATTATTTCATATAGCTACTTTGGAACGATATCCTGTCATCACGCATCAATTTTTGTTTGGGTACAAACCGGTTTCAGCGTTGTGACATCTTCAGTGACATATTTAGTAGTGCTTAGCTCGTTCGTGTTTGTATAACAGGTAGTCAGCTCGTGTGTACACGTTGAATGCGCTCGTTGTGTGAGTGTTTGGTTTATAGCTTTGTGTGATTCATTGGCAGGTAAAAGTCAGTGTTTCTAATTTGTTTTAGCCTTCTGCAACTGTGAAAATAATTCTAAAAATTATTATCAGTTTACTAACCAATCTATCGAGTACTATGTGTTCCTAGTTAACATATGTCAATAATCCGATCCACCATTTTAGTGCTACCGTGATGGGATCGTAAAACGAAATACGGGCCCAGCTTACTATTGTTCGTGAAACACAAATCTTTAATACTCTCTAACAAATCCACTGTGTTTGCGATGGTATATTTATTAGAATAGGTTACGTTAGGTTATATTGCCTGCCACGTGATGATCTGCCATAGACTTTTAAAATACTATCATAAGCCTGCAGTCCCCGCCTTTCAATGATAAGAGTAACTTTGTTAATATAAGGTTAGAAGGCCTGCACGTCATCGTCAACACTTTGCAGACCCGGCTTGGTATCATGCGCAGGTGTTGCTTTCTTTTAATAGTCGCACAATCTGATTGAAACGTCTTGGTACAAGCTTGGAGTCATGCGCCCTGTTAAGCTAAATCATTCGATTTTTCATTTCCACCTATTAGTTAGTTCTAGATTATTTTTCATTCAAAATTTCAGGTACTTGGAGAATTTACTATATGACGTTTCGGATCAGTAATTGATTATGAGTCTCATACTAGCTTTACCCGGCGTACGTTGTAACGCCCGAGATCCAATGAATGTTGCGTATTTTTATACTCAGTGAGCAGAGCTGACAGAGTATATTAAGTTTGATTGGATAACGGTTGGTTGTACAGGTATAAGGAATCGAGATAGATATAGACTTCCATATATCAAAATCATCAGTATCGAAAAAAAATCGATTGAGCCATGTCCGTCCGCGTCCGTCGCGTTAACACGATAACTTGAGTATCTTGATGAAATTTGGTACGTAGATTCCTGGGCACTCATCTCAGATCGCTATTTAAAATGAACGATATCGGACTATCGGATTCGAAAATTTGGAAAAATCGAAAAAGTGCATAATTCACTACCAAATACGGATAAAGCGATGAAACTTGGTAGGTGAGTTGAACTTATGACGCAGAAAACAACAACAGTAAAATTTTGGACAATGGGCGTGGCACCGCCCACTTTTAAAAGAAGGTAATTTAGAAGTTTTGCAAGCTGTAATTTGGCAGTCGTTGAAGATATCATGATGAAATTTGGCAGGAACGTTACTCTTATTACTATATGTACGCTTAATAAAAATTAGCAAAATCGGAGAACGACCACGCCCACTTTTTAAAAAAAAATTTTTTAAGTCAAATTTTAAAAGAAAAGTTAATATCTTTACAGTATATAAGTAAATTATGTCAACATTCAACTCCAGTAATGGTATGGTGCAACAAAATACAAAAATAAAGAAATTTTCAAAATGGCCGTGGCTCCGCCCTTTTTCATTTAATTTGTCTAGGATACTTTTAATGCCATATGTCGAACAAAATATTACCAATCCTTGTGAAATTTGGTAGAGGCTTAGATTCTAGGAAGATAACTGTTTTCTGTGAAAAAGGGCGAAATCGGTGAAGCCACGCCCAGTTTTTATACACAGTCGACCGTCTGTCCTTCCGCTCGGCCGTTAACACGATAACTTGAGCAAAAATCGATATATCTTTACTAAACTCAGTTCACGTACTTACCTGAACTCACTTTATATTGGTGTGAAAAATGGCCGAAATACGACTATGACCACGCCCACTTTTTCGATATCGAAAATTACTAGAAAATGAAAAAAATGCCATAATAATATACCAAATACGAAAAAAGGGATGAAACATGGTAATTGGATTGGTCTATTGACGCAAAATATAACTTTAGAAAAAAACTTTGTAAAATGGGGTGTGACACCTACCATATTAAGTAGAAGAAAATGAAAAAGTTTTGCAGGGCGAAATCAAAGCCCTTGGAATCTTGGAAGGATATACGTTCGTGGTATTACATATATAAATAAATTAGCGGTACATCATCTGATGTTCTGGGTCACCCTGGTCCACATTTTGGTCGATATCTCGAAAACGCCTTCACATATACAACTACCACCACTCCCTTTTAAAACCCTCATTAATACCTTTAATTTGATACCCATATCGTACAAACAAATTCTAGAGTCACCCCTGTCCACCTTTATGGCGATATCTCGAAAAGGCGTCCACTTATAGAACTAAGGCCCACTCCCTTTTAAAATACTCATTAACACCTTTCATTTGATACCCATATCGTACAAACAAATTCTAGAGTCACCCCTGGTCCACCTTTATGGCGATATCTCGAAAAGGCGTCCACCCATAGAACTAAGGCCCACTCCCTTTTAAAATACTCATTAACACCTTTCATTTGATACCCATATCGTACAAACAATTCTAGAGTCACCTCTGGTCCACCTTTATGGCGATATCTCGAAAAGGCGTCCACTTATAGATTAAAGACCCACTCCCTTTCAAAATACTCATTAACAACTTTCATTTGATACCCATATCGTACAAACAAATTCTAGAGTCACTCCTGGTCCACCTTTATGGCGATATCTCGAAAAGGCGTCCACCCATAGAACTAAGGGCCCCACTCCCTTTTAAAAATACTCATTAATACCTTTCATTTGATACCCATATCGTACAAACAAATTCTAGAGTCACCTCTGGTCCACCTTTATGGCGATATCTCGAAAAGGCGTCCACTATAGAACTAAGGCCCACTCCCTAAAAATTTTCTTATCACCTTTCGTTTGATACCCATATCGTACAAACAAATTCTAGAGTCACACCTGGTCCACCTTTATGGCGATATCTCGAAAAGGCGTCCACCCATAGAACTAAGGCCCACTCCCTTTTAAAATACTCATTAACACCTTTCATTTGATACCCATATCGTACAAACAAATTCTAGAGTCACCTCTGGTCCACCTTTATGGCGATATCTCGAAAAGGCGTCCACCTATAGAAACTAAGGCCCACTCCCTTTTAAAATACTCATTACACCTTTCATTTGATACCCATATCGTACAAACAAATTCTAGAGTCACCCCTGGTCCACCTTTATGCGATATCTCGAAAAGGCGTCCACCTATAGAACTAAGGCCCACTCCCTTTTAAAATACTCATTAATACCTTTCATTTGATACCCATATCGTACAAACAATTCTAGAGTCACCTCTGGTCCACCTTTATGGCGATATCTCGAAAAGGCGTCCACCTATAGAATAAAGGCCCACTCCCTTTTAAAATACTCATTAACAACTTTCATTTGATACCCATATCGTACAAAACAAATTCTAGAGTCACCCTGGTCCACCTTTATGGCGATATCTCGAAAAGGCGTCCACCCATAGAACTAAGGCCCACTCCCTTTTAAAATACTCATTAATACCTTTCATTTGATACCCATATCGTACAAACAAATTCTAGAGTCACCCTGGTCCACCTTTATGGCGATATCTCGAAAAGGCGTCCACCTATAGAACTAAGGCCCACTCCCTTTAAAAATTACTCGTTACACCTTTCATTTGATACCCATATCGTACAACAAATTCTAGAGTCACCCCTGGTCCACCTTTATGGCGATATCTCGAAAAGGCGTCCACCCATAGAACTAAGGCCCACTCCCTTTTAAAATACTCATTAACACCTTTCATTTGATACCCATATCGTACAAACAAATTCTAGAGTCACCTCTGGTCCACCTTTATGGCGATATCTCGAAAAGGCGTCCACTCTATAGACTAAAGGCCCACTCCCTTTTAAATACTCATTAACACCTTTCATTTGATACCATATCGTACAAACAATTCTAGAGTCACCCCTGGTCCACCTTTATGGCGATATCTCAGAAAAGGCGTCCACCCATAGAACTAAGGCCCACTCCCTTTTAAAATACTCATTAACACCTTTCATTTGATACCCATATCGTACAAACAAATTCTAGAGTCACCTCTGGTCCACCTTTATGGCGATATCTCGAAAAGGCGTCCACCTATAGAACTAAAGGCCCACCCCCTTTTAAAATACTCATTAAACACCTTTCATTGATACCCATATCGTACAAACAAATTCTAGAGTCACCCCTGGTCCACCTTTATGGCGATATCTCGAAAAGGCGTCCACCTATAGAACTAGGCCCACTCCCTTTTAAAATACTCATTAACACTTTCATTTGATACCCATGATCGTACAAACAAATTCTAGAGTCAGCCCTGGTCCACCTTTATGGCGATATCCCGAAAATGGCGTCCACCTATAGAACTATGGCCCACTCTCTTAAAATACTCTTTAATACCTTTCATTGATACACATGTCAAACAAACATCTAGTTCATTTTACTACAGTGATT
>JARSSU010020625.1:0-35655 GCA_029619165.1 Eurosta solidaginis | reverse complement strand
TTTGTGCCTTATTGGATTTATAAAATTTAATTATAAAATCATTCTTGTTCCTTAAGCCGTAGGGTTGCACATCTCCTACATATGCTATTTGGCTCGTTAAGTACTTTGGTAGTAGGTGATATTTCATTTTAAACACAAAAAGAAGTACGTTCATAATTGTTCTTTGATTGATATTTAACCATTTCAGCTAATATATATGCCATTGGTGTCAGCCTATTACATAATAGTATGCACCGCATCCCTTTGTTTTGTAGTTTTTGCAGCCTGTTTTTCATCTGTGTGGATCCCAGGAATAAAATCGTCGAACAGTATTCAAAATGTGGCTTGATCATTACATTAAATATCTTTACGGCGCTGTTGATAGATATATTTTTGCGAATTCATCGGAAAAATCCAATTTTTTCCGAGATTTTACTTCAGATATAATCTATATGCTTATCGAAATTTAATTTTTTGTCGATGACAATGCCTAGATATTTAATTTCGTCAACTTTATCTATTATTTCATCATTAACTATAATATTATCTTCCGATTCGCCGTTGATTACAATTGCTTTCGTTTTTTTAACGTTGAGTTTTATCTTGTTCATACTAATATAGTTATAGATAAATTTTAAGTTATAGTTCAACCTGCAATACACTCCTGACATGAATTTCCGGTTGTTGTTGTTGTTGTAGCGATAAGGTTGCTCCCCGAAGGTTTTGGAGAGTGTTATCGATCTGATGGTCCTTTGCCGGATACAGATCCGGTACGCTCCGGTACCATAGCACCATTAAGGCGCTAGCTCGACCATCTCAGGAACGATTTATGTGACCACATAAAATCTTCAGGCCATTCCCTCCCTCCCAACCCTCAAGTTCCATGAGGAGCTTGGGGTTGCCAGAGCCTCGTCTGTTAGTGAAACAGTATTCGCCGCGGATAGGTGAGGTGACAATTGGATTTGGAGAAGCTATATATTGCGCTGGCAACCTGAAGGGTTGCGATACACAGCCCCTTGAATCTGGTATTTTAGTCGCCTCTTAGGACAGGAATACCTACCGCGGGTATATTCTGATCCCCGCATCCGACAGCACTTTATCGCCAAAGGTGATGGGAAATTTTGTCATTGTGCTTAGACGGATTCGATAGGGACTTTACGGTGGACCAAAGTTTACTTACAGCGGCAGCGAGGTTACAACGGCTTAGGTGCTCCTCCCATTTCGCCCGCTTGTGTTCATCCACAAGCATTTTGATGCGTTGGTTTATATTCCCTGCCTGCTTACGCGTAGGCAGATTAAAACTGAGCTAAGTGGATGCGTGATCCGCAGACCGGTCGACAGAGGCACTCCGCAGGGAGGTGTTCTCTCTCCGCTACTTTGGGTGGTTACCGTCAACCAACTACTATGCCTCATGGAATCAGAAGGTCACCAAGTGATCGCGTATGCAGATGACATCTGCGTCACGATGCGGGGGAAATTTCCGCAAACTCTTTGCAACCTAATGGAAGGGGCACTATCCAAAATTTCGCACTGGGCCACAGCCACAGGTTTGGAAGTCAACCCGGATAAAACCGAGCTTGTCCTCTGCACGAGCAGGTACAAAGTACCCAATTTAACACCGCCAAGAATTGGGGGTACGTTTTTAGCATTTAGCGATCAAGTCAAGTATTTGGGAGTCATTCTGGATAGGAAGCTATTATGGAGTGACCATATAGTGGAGCGATGCAAGAAGGCAGCAGCAGCGCTGTTCACCTGCAAGAGGGCAATTGGCACCTCCTGGGAAATCTCCCCCAAGGTGACCTACTGGATTTATACAGCCATTGTGCGCCCGATTCTTCTTTATGGTGCCTTTGTCTGGTGGCCTGCACTAGCTAAAACTACCTATTGCTACAACAACAACAACAACCTATCTTGAAACGCTTCAAAAGGTGCAACGGAGTTCGGAGCTCTGCATCACCGGGGCTCTCGGCTCCACTCCATCTGAAGCAGTCAACACAATGATATACCTTCCACCTCTTGACCTGGTGGCGAAGGAAATAGCGGTCATCGCCGCTCTACGCATAAAGGAAACAGGTCTCTAGTCAAATGGATCTAAGGGACACGCAATAATCCTGGGCACGAACGCCCCAAACCCAATACCGGTGCGCACTGACTACTGCACGCCAAAGAACGTCTTCGTTAAAAACTATAGTATATATATACCATCGCGACAGGACTGGAATACCAGACAACGGTACCGGGTGCCATCAACATATTCACGGATGGTTCTAAGCTTGACGGGAAGGTGGGAGCAGTCCTATTTTCGCCGGATCTGGGTCTATAGGTCTCTTTTCGCCTACCAGATCACTGTAGTGTTTACCAAGCGGAAATGCCGGCAATACACAGGGCTGTGAACCATCTCGGGTCTATGCCTAAGGATGGGTTAACGGGTGTTTATTTTCTCAGACAGCCAGGCCGCATTAAAGGCCCTGGACTCATTCGTCGACAACGCAAAGTCGGTCACTGAATGCCGCAGATCTCTTAACGAGATGGCTCAGCACTTCAGTATCAGCCTTATATGGGTACCTGGGCACAGGGATATTGAAGGCAATTGCAGAGCACACGAGCTGGCCAGCAGAAGCACCACCGACCATATCCTTCCGGGAAATGATTCGGTAGGTATACCCTTGGCCACGTTTAGGCTTCGTGTGAACACAAGCACTATAAGAATTGCAAATGGACTATGGTCAGCCATATCATCGTGTGAGACATCCAGGCAAACCTGGCCCTCATATGACAAGGGGCGCACAGAAGCGCTTCTGATTTTAAACAAATCAGTTCTATCGTCCCTGATAAGGTTTCTAACAGGGCATTGCTTAATGGGCACGCATGGTGCTAGAATGGGGGCAACGACCTTCGACTATTGTTGTTGTTGTTGTCGCAGCTGCAGATGTACAGAAGAGGAAGAGAGTGTCCAGCACCTTCTCTGTCATTGTCCAGCGCTTAGTAGGCGTAGGTTGGCCATCATTGGTAAACCTTTTCTACATGACCTCGCTGAGGTCTCTAGCTATGAAGTAAAGGCTCTAGTAAAATTTATAATTTCCACGAGGTGGTTAGACCCGCTTTAGGCAGGGTGGAGTTCCTCTTTGAGACCTTATAGGGTATTACAATGGGCCCATTGGTGGCCTAAGTAGTGAGCTGTTACCATAGTGTCCAGCTCAGCCCTTGCAACCTAACCTAACCTTGGGGGTCGCCGGGATAGGGCTGTCTTATGAGGTCACGTTCACTCGCTAAGTGCTGTCGTATAGAATTACCGATTTTTCTTTTTCGCCTTCGGATTATTCTTCTCGAGATCATATATGTGGGAGCCTTAAAGTAATTAAGACATTTTACAACACTGTATGTCATAAAGCGACTGCAGGCGGACAACGGACTAACAGCAGAAACATGAATAAATAAGATAAAATGCAAACAAGAAACAAAGGGATAACGGAACTTTTAAAATAGCGAATAGACAAATTTCAAAGTCATAGTTTGCGCTTGAGGACAGTTCATATGAAGTTGAGTAGTGAATCGGACGCGCCACGGCAAGTAAAATAACTTCTTTTTTGTATATGCCAAAGCATAAGTGCAAAGTAAAAATGTTTAACTAAATAAATAAATTTGAACTAAAACATGTGTAAATGTGAACTAAACGTGTCTATGTAACTTAAAATAGTAGCGTACAACGCAAAACAATACGAACTTGAAATGTTAATTGTAAAACCGAAATAAACGAAATACAAACAATTTGACGTAATTTTAAAGAAAATACCGTGTTAATCCTTTTTGAACCCCACAAATGGTGTCAGAAGTGCGGAAATTTTTTAATAGAAACTTTTATTTCATGCGCCGTCCGATTATTTGTGCTAAAGCCGTTAAGCCACACACGTACATACAAAAAAAAAGCTTGTCACAGATCGTTGTGAAAAATTCAGTGCTAGAAATGCAGCAATATCTCCATAAAACTGTACCAAAAATTTATATCGGGTTTAATTGAAGTCATACGATAGAACAGTTATACATTGGAGTGCCTATATGCAAAACCCTATCGTTGAAAAGCAGTTATGTTCATCGCTCATATTTTACGTGAAAAAGAAATAATAAATTTTGTCGCTTTGCGGCGTCCGTTTAACGAACAACGGAACACGAACTTTGAAGTGTTGTATACTGCTGCTGGTGAACAAGTTGAGTAGCCAAGCACAAAAACGTAAATGTTGTTGTTGTGGGCGACTAAGTAAAAGCCCCACAGTTGATGTGTTACTGTACTGTTGTTGGTGAACAAGTCGAGTAGCCAAGCAGTAAAACTTAAATGTTGTTGTTGTTGTTGATGTGTTACTGTACTGACATGGGCGAATAAGTCGAAGTAGCCCAGCAGTAAATCTACGATTCCGATAAGTGATAATATTTGGCGAACCTATGTTGCAGTTGATGGAAGAAACTTTACACCTACTAAATTGCAGTTGTTGATACGAGCCGATGCCGCACTAACAAACGGGAAAGCTGAACACTGTCGAGACAAACTAACGATAAGTATAAGTTTATATACTAGCTCGATTGTATTGTAGAATCGCTTTGAGTACTAATTTTTGCAAAAAATAAGAATATCCATTTCAATACATTATAACAAGGTAGATACCAAAAAAAAGTTATAAAGCTTACATCATCTAAATCAATCATTTTCCCTATTTCCATGAGGTTGTACAAGTACTCTTTGTAATCTTCGTTATACTGTTTTCGCCTATTGCGCAACATACGATGCACTTCACTCGCAGATACTGCTGAACCAAATTCTTCTTTTAACGATTTTTTCAAAGAGTCCCAGTCTTTTATACCTTTTTGGCACTGAACAAACATCTTAGCACCACCTTTTAGCAATTGCTTTGCATAAATAAATTTTTGCAATTCATTCCACTGCACTGCTGCAGCGTTCTCCTCAAAAATTTCTAACCACTTTTCTATTGATGCTTGGCCTGAACCCGAAAAACAAGACAAAGAATCTTCGATGTCACGAAGTGTGAAGGGTGTTCTAGTTGTTTCACGCACCCCAACGGCAACGGAGTGTACAGAGGAAGCATTCTGGAAGACTTCGTCTTCGTCATCGCTAAGCTCAATTCCATAATGCTCCATAAGTCTGTCTTGAAGGACTACCTTAAGACCACTTGTGGAAAGCCCTAGTTCGGTGAGTTTGCTTTTCAAATTACTTACGGTGAACCCTAATATTTCATCTCTATCCATTGTGCCATGATTGATTTAGATGATGTTAGCATAATCGAATATTTTATAGATGGCTTGCCAGATACGAGGTCCAACAAGGCAAATCTCTACCTGGCAAGAAACATAAACGAGTTAAAAGAGCAAATAAGAGTTTACGAGAAAATCAGGTAGCCGAGCAGCTGCAGTTAAATCAAGCGAACAATCTGGGAAATTACCAAAACAAGCGCAACACCAACAAGATAAACGCTGTTTTCGGTGCGGTGAAACAAACCACATTTTGCGTAATTGTCCCCAGGCTACAGTCACTTGTTTTAAATGCGGTCAACTGGGTCATATAGCGTCGAATTGTAAAAACCCCAAAAAGGAGTTGAAGGCAGAATCGCTTAATGGAACCATGATGAGTACAAAAAGCAGAACCGTATCACGGGGCGGACTTATTTTTAAAGACATTAAAATTCGGAGCTTCGTACATTCAGCACTCATAGATACAGGATGTGATTTATGCTTGATTAGATATGACGTGTTGGTACCACTATTTTAAAACTACACTCGTTGCTGACGGCAGCTATCAAAAATGCTGCAGAAATGATTTTAGTGTTAGACTGGACAACATCTACAATTAATAAAGAGGTTTTAGATATTTAGATATTGAGGAGCATATTTGTGCGGAGTGGATTAAAACCCATATGACTCCAGAGCAAAGCGCTACAAAAACCGCATTTTACTCTAAAACAGGATTCCCAGGAGTAGTGGGTAGTATCGATTCACATAATTTCAGCTATTTTGGCTGCATCGGAACTGCGCCCTGCCTCGTCCAACTTCGAGATGTCGCTCCAGAAGGTCAAAAAGTTGTTCAATGTAATCCTTGGTTGAAAACTTGTTTTTTCTATAAATGTGTGCAAAATTGCTGATTATAAAGCTTAAATTAATTTTAAAAAAGGTTTAATTTGTATTTGTATTTTATTAATACAAATCTTAATCTTAATTTTTTTTTAATTTTTTCCGGCAACGTTTTACAAGAAGGTGCCTCATCTAATTTTTTCCAAAAAATTTGTGTCTCGCCGCGTACGGACGTGTTTTTTTATTCGCTCTCATATTTTTGCATATTCTTATATTTTCTTTTCTTTCGTTTTAAATTGCCAAAATGGATAAATTTTGTGGAAAATGTAACAGAAAATTTTCCAGATCTGGTGACAATAGTCTAGTGCCGTGTAATGGGTTCTGTAAGAGGATTTTCCACGGAGCCTGTAGTGAGGGAATCTGACTATGAAGTAAACCTAATCAAGTATAACCCGCATTTGCTTTACTTGTATGAAAATTGTGTTAATATGCCGGACAAGTTAGCTAATACTTTGAACGCTATTCTCGTGGCTCAAAAACAAGGTTTTGACCTAATTGCAAGTGCTGTGACAAAAAAATTCGATGATTTAAAAAATCATATAATGGACTCTTTGAAACCATCCAACAACAACTTAAATGTTGCTGATACATATAGTTGTCTGCGTGCCAGAAGTAGTGCGCTATTTCTCCCCATAGCACCCAACAACAACGACCTAATGCGCTTCCCAAGGCAGTCGGTTCTATGTACCGGAGCGACTCGGGATTTTTCCCGACCAAGGACTGTCGTTTCAGTGTAACCCCATTTAATTTGTTGCGTCCCTCCCACAAATTGTCATCCTCCCAGCAGCTCTCTTGCTCCGGGAAGATATAGAATCCAATCCGCGTCCGTCTCCTGACCCCGGTCCTGAGAGATGATTTTGCTGCTTCTGCCGGAAAAGAACCTTCTTAGGACGGTCATACTCTGTTCAGTGTGTCTCGTGTAAGGGATGGTTGCATCGGACAGGTTGTTCTCGGCTTGATCCCAAAACCCATCGTCCACGTAACTTTTATAAATATTTTGTGGCTCTTTGCTGTTCACGTCCAAGGGCGTCCCGTAGTCTACGCCTTTGCGCCCCCACTACCTTCCAGCAGCCCAGCTGCTCAGCAAGCCACAACTAGTACCCGCTGCTGCTCGCGCCCCGCGGCGCCAACAACTCAAACAGCTGCTACCACTCATAACTACTACCTTCGTAGTAGAGTCGGTAGCAATGCTGTGCATCAGCCCCTGCCCCCGTCTTCTCCCCGCTCTTTTCCGGCAGCAATCGTGTAGGTCAGGGAAACAGACTCTTAGTCCCTAACCCCGTTTGCACCGTTTGCCAGCACAGAATATATATGTTTGCGACATCCGCCCAATGCAGCTCCTGCCTTGGGCGGTGCCACTTTCCTAGATGGTCTGGTCTCCGCGACGGCAACCTCCCCGACGGGTTTCATTGCGCCATGCTGCCAGGTCGCAAACCCTAATCTACTGGGTACCCCAATGCTTGCCCAAGGACGCCCAGTCCCAGGGCCACAACAGCAGTTGCGTCCTGGCCTTCCTCAACCCAGCCGTAGTCACCCGTCACTTACTCCCAGAGTGGCGACGTCTCCCCCTATGCACTTCAGAATTCTGCAGTTAAACTGTAATGGATTAACTGGGAAGATCACGGAGATAGTCGATTTCATGAAGCGGCACAACATCCGCATTGCTGCGATTCAAGAGAATAAACTCACAGCAAGATCTGCACTGCAAACCTGTTCTGGGTATAATGTCCACAGAAAAGATCGCATGAGCGGAAATGGAGGCAGCCTCGCACTTATCATACACCACTCTGTGCAATATCATACATTTGATCGTGGCATCGACCGCAGGGACAATGTCTTAGAACGTCAAGGCCTATCTGTCCGGTCAGGTGATGCAAACCTAGAAATCATCAACATCTACATCCCTCCTGCCACCTGTTGCCCCAGTGGATACCGCCCTAATATTAGCGCCTTAGTCACTGGCAACAATCGCATTATCTTAGGCGACTTTAATGCCCATCACGATCTATGGCATTCAAATTTGCGGGTGGACAGTAGGGGTGATACAGTAAACCTCTTTGCTGCCCTCCCTATCCCGAATGATGCCCGCCAAGGGGAGCTTGCTTTCCGCAAGGTCATTGAATCCGCCTCGGCACGTTTCATTCCCGCCGGGAGAATTCCCGAAATTTGGCCCCACTTCCCGGCGGAGGCCGCAAATTTAGCGAGAGAACGTGACTTTATAAGACAGCTCGACCCAGGCGACCCCCAAATAAGGTATATAAACCAACGCATCAGATTGCTTGTGGATGAACACAAGCGGGCGAAATGGGAGGAGCACCTAAGAGGTTGTAACCTCCTGCCGGTGTGGGTAAACTTTGGTCCACCGTAAAGTCCCTATCGAATCAGTCTAAGCACAATGACAAAGTTTCCATCGCCTTCGGCGATAAAGTGCTGTCGGGTTCGAAAAAATGCGCGAGCGCTTCCTGCCGTCAATATGTAATGCATTCTACGGTCGGCAAAGATAGACGGAGGGCCAAAAGACACGCACATAAACATAAACACAGCGCGTCACCAATTACCATCACCGCCAGAGAGGTTGAAGATGCCATTGGTCACGCTAAACCATCCAAAGCAGTGGGCCCAGACAGCATAGACATGCCGATGCTTAAAAGCCTAGGGAAAGAGGGTTTCAAATATTTAGCACATGTCTTCAACCTGTCTCTTTCCACCTTTGTCATACCCGAAAAATGGAAAATGGCCAAGGTGGTCCCGCTACTAAAGCCTGGGAAACCAGTTAACATAGGAGAGCCATATCGCCCGATATTTCTCCTATCGCCAGTAGTCAAGACGCTTGAAGCCATTTTGCTCTCACACTTCAAAGCAAATTTGCAGCTAGCCTGCCATCAGCATGGCTTTAGAAAACTCCATAGCACGACCACCGCGCTAAATGCCATTAGCACCCAGATAAATTGTGGTCTAAATGAGAAGCCCCACCATAGAAAAGTACTCGTAGCGCTAGACCTACCAATGACGCCGATGACTGCACAATAATGGCCAAAGGCCCAGGCCCAAAGATCGATGCGCTATGCAATAAAATAAACGGCTACCTCCCTGATCTCTCCAGTTTTTTCGCCTCGCGAAACCTGGCATTATCCCCGACTAAATCCTCCGCGACCTTATTTACAACATGGACGTCCCAAATGTCGACAATTTTGAACATCCACGTCGATGGCACTACGCTACCGACTGTCCTACACCCCAAAATCTTGGGTGTGATGTTTGATCAGGATCTACATTTTGAGGAGCACGCAGCCGCAGGCAATTGTTCCGAAAATCCAGAGCCGTAATAAAATCCTCAAATCCCTTGCTGGCAGTACCTGGGGAAAAGATAAAGAAACGGTCATTACTACATACAAAGCAATTGGCCAGCCGTTTACGTGCTACGCGTCACCCATATGGTCGCCAAGCCTAAAAATTACCCACTTGAAGAAGCTACAGGCCTGCCAAAGTACTGCTCTCAGAATTGCCACGGGCTGTCATCTTATGTCCCCAGAACACCATCTACATAATGAGGCGAGAATACTCCCCATCAGGGAGAGAAACGAGATGCTAACCAAACAGTTCCTGTTGAATACCCAGATACCTGGGCATCCAAACAGACATCTGATTGATGAGCCAACACCGCCTAGGGGCTTGATCTTCAGTAAATTCCTGTACCCTTTTCCACTGCTTTGTTGAAAGAAAAATTCTCGTTTGTTGCATGCACGGGATAATTTCTGCATACAAGTACATTTTAGGATGCTTCCCAAGGCAGTCGGTTCTATGTACCGGAGCGACTCGGGATTTTTCCCGACCAAGGACTGTCATTTCATTGTGACCCCATCTAATTTGTTTCGTCCCTCCCACAAATTGTCGTCCTCCCAGCAGCTCCTTGCAGCAGGACTGCTCCATATTCTCTTACTCCGGGAAGGCATCGAATCCAATCCGGGTCCGTCTCCTGACCACGGCCCTGAGAAATGGTTTTGCTGCATCTGCCGGAAAAGAATCTTTTTAGGACGGTCATACTCTGTTCAGTGTGTCACGTGCAAGGGATGGTTGCATCGGACAGGTTGTTCTGGGCTTGATCCCAAAACCCGACGTCCACGTAACTTACTGGGAAGATTACGGAGATAGTCGATTTCATGAAGCGGCACAACATCCGCATTGCTGCGATTCAAGAGACTAAACTCACAGCAAGATCTGCATTGCAGACCTGCTCTGGGTATAACGTCCACAGGAAAGACCGTGAGAGCGGAAATGGAGGCGGTCTCGCGTTTATCATACACCACTCTGTGCAATATTATATATTTGATCCTGGCATCGACCGCAGGGACAATGTCTTAGAACGTCAAGGCCTATCTGTCCGGTCAGGCGATGCAAACCTAGAAATCATTAATATCTACATCCCTCCTGCCACCTGTTGCCCCAGTGGATACCGCCCTAATATCAGGGCCTTACTCACTGGCAACAATCACATTATCTTAGGCGATTTCAATGCCCATCATGATCTATGGCATTCAAACTTGCGGGCGGACAGTAGGGGTGAGATGTTGGCGGATCAAATAGAAGAAACGACGTTCTGCACAATAAACGGAGACGCCCCCACACGTATGGTAGGAAGCTGTCACAGCTCGCCAGATATCTCAATCGTGAGCGCAGAACTCGTAAACTGCGTCAACTGGCAGCCGATGGTAACATTGGCATCCGACCACCTGCCCATACTTATTTCGCTTGAGCATACCGCCGACTTCATCGTCACTGAAAAACGCACTTTCATAAACTTCAAAAAAGGAAAGTGGGAAGAATATAAATCCTTTACAGACAGCCGCTTTGCTGCCCTCCCTATCCCGACTGATGCCCGCCAAGGGGAGCGTGCCTTCCGTAAGGTCATTAAATCCGCCTCGGCACATTTCGTTCCCGCCGGGAGAATTCCCGAAATCCGGCCCCACTTCCCGGCGGAGGCCGCAAACTTAGCGAGAGAACGTGACCTTTTAAGACAGCTTGATCCAGGCGACCCCCAAATAAGGGATATAAACCAATGCATCAGATTGCTTGTGGATGAACACAAGCGGGCGAAATGGGAGGAGCACCTAAGAGGTTGTAACCTCTCTACCGGTGTGGGTAAACTTTGGTCCACCGTAAAGTCCCTATCGAATCCGACTAAGCACAAAGACAAAGATTCCATCGCCTTTGGCGACAAAGTGCTGTCGGACGCGAAAAAATGTGCGAGCGCTTTCTGCCGACAATATATAATGCATCCTACGGTCGACAAAGATAGACGTAGAGCCAACAGACGCGCACATAAACACAAATTCAGCGCGTCACCAATCACCATCACCGCTAAAGAGGTTGAGGACGGCATTGGTCGTGCTAAACCATCCAAAGCAGTGGGCCCAGACGGCATAGCCATGCCGATGCTTAAAAACCTAGGGAAAGAGGGCTTCAAATATTTAGCGCACGTCTTCAATCTGTCTCTTTCCACCTTTGTCATACCTGAGAAATGGAAAATGGCCAAGGTGGTCCCGCTACTAAAGCCTGGGAAACCAGCTAACATAGGTGAGTCGTATCGTCCGATATCTCTCCTATCGCCAGTGGCAAAGACGCTTGAAGCCATTTTACTCCCTTATTTCCAAGCAAATTTGCAGCTAGCCCCTCATCAGCATGGCTTCAGAAAACTCCATAGCACTACCACCGCGCTAAATGCCATTAGCACCCAGATAAATTGCGGTTTAAATCAATACCCCCACCATAGAACAGTACTCGTAGCGCTATACCTATCAAAAGCTTTTGATACGGTCAACCATGGCTCGTTACTGCAGGACCTGGAAGGGTCTACCCTTCCCCCATGTCTTAAAAGGTGGACCGCAAATTATCTGGGTGGTCGGCAGGCATCGGTGCAATTTAGAAACGAAACATCAAAACCAAGGAGAATTAAACAAGGGGTGCCACAGGGGGGTGTCCTATCCCTCCTTTTGTTTAATTTCTACATATCTAAGCTACCTTCACCACCGGAAGGAGTCACAATCGTTTCCTACGCCGATGACTGCACAATAATGGCTACAGGCCCAGGCCCAAAGATCGATGCGCTATGCAATAAAATAAACGGCTACCTCCCTGATCTCTCCAGTTTTTTCGCCTCGTGAAACCTGGCATTATCACCGACTAAATCTTCCGCGACCTTATTTACAACATGGACGCCCCAAATGTCGACCATTTTGAACATCCACGTCGATGGCACTACGCTACCGACTGTCCTACACCCCAAAATCTTGGGTGTGACGTTTGATCAGGATCTACATTTTGGTGAGCACGCAGCCGCAATTGTTCCGAGAATTCAGAGCCGTAACATAATCCTCAAATCCCTCGCTGGCAGTACTTGGGGAAAAGATAAAGAAACGCTCATGACTACATACAAAGCAATTAGCCAGCCGATTACGTGCTACGCGTCGCCCATATGGTCGCCAAGCCTAAAAATCACCCACTGGAAGAAACTACAGGCCTGCCAAAATACTGCTCTCAGAATCGCCACGGGCTGTCTTCTTATATCCCCAGAACACCATCTGCATAATGAGGCGAGAATACTCCCCATCAGGGAGAGAAATGAGATGATGACCAAACAGTTCCTGTTGAATACCCAGAAACCTGGGCATCCCAACAGACATCTGATTGATGAACCAGCACCGCCTAGGGGCTTAAGGAGTCATCTCCGTACGCATTTTGAGGAAATACGGCACCTGAGAACCCAGCCGTATGAAGTGAAAAAACACAAGCAGGTCCTTGGTGAATTCCATAAACAGGCGTCGGACCTTTATGACGGGAATTGCCCGGTGAATCCAGTACTTAACGAAAATTATCCAAAACTTGCGGAAGAGGAACGCATACTCCCCAGGGAAACGCGTGTCACTCTTGCTCAACTTCGTTCTGGATACTGTAACAGGTTAAACTCTTACCTATCCAGAATCAACCCCGACATACAAAATGTATGCCCCGCTTGCAATGTGTCCCCACATGACACCATCCATCTCTTCAATTGTAATGTGGAACCAACGCCTCTAACACCCCTTTCCTTATGGTCCACCCCTGTTGAAACGGCAAGTTTCCTTGGACTCCCGTTAGAGGATATTGATGACAATTTGTGATCGGTCGCGGCTATTAGGTGGGGCGAGCATTGCTACAACAACAACAACAACAGGATGCAATAGTAAATCGTAAGCGCTTATCGAGGCGAATATATACATGCAACATACAGGGCGAATGGTGTATGATTGTTGATTCAAACATATTCTCAGGTAAGTATATACACATGTGCATGATTTACTATACTCATTATTCATTCATTCATTCATTTATTTAAATAAAAAATTTGTGCAATGAGACTTAACATCTTTTATAGTACAACAAAAAACAAAATTGTAATGAACTACATCAAGTAAACAATATAAAGAGGTGTAAATATATTAATAAAAATGTATAAATAATATTAAAACTAATAGTAATAATAATAACAATAATAATAATAACATTAGTAATAACAATAGTAATAATACTTATAAGGCATCATTAATAACCTATAGATGGTCGGTCAGAATTTAAGTCCGAATTTGCGAATAAGAAAACAAGATTTGCTTGAAATTACTTTTGTTTAGCTTACCCCTAACGGAGGCAGGTATGGAATTCCAGGTTCCTATAGTGTTGACAAAGAACAACCTCGCAGATGCTATGAAATTAAAGATAGGGATAATTAAATCACTGGTACGCTCAGACCTCGTGAAAACAAGTTTGTCAAACAGGTAAGAGGGAGACTTACAATACATAAGACGAAACAGAAAAATACAGCTTCTGGCTTTACCGTACTGGAAAATATCACATCCCAAAAGTTTATTTCTCCAGCTGGAGATGTGATCATATCTCTTAAGACCATAAACATACCGAGTAATATGATTGAATAATACATTAATTTTGTGGGCAGATTGTAAATCCAACTTATTATAGACTAATTCGGAGTATGAAATTATAGGTAGCAGTAGTTGAATAGCGAATCTCCGCCTAATGACTAAAGGTGTAAAAGCACCAGTCAGCCACAGACTTCTTAAGGAGACATACACTTTACATACAACTGAATTTGTGTGATCAGCACAGGATAAGTTAGAATTGATCACGAAGCCAATATTACTAACAACCTGCAAAAGCATCATGTTCAAGTACAGCTGGGGGTAACACCTTGCAACCTCTTTTTCGCATTAGGCAGGACAAAAGATTTATTCGCAATCGACACCAGATCAGTGTTAAACTTTTAAGCAAGGGTATCAATATTATCACAGGAATCTGATAAATACATCTGAATATCATCAGCATAGTCATGAAGACTTACATAGTTGCAAGACGAAAATATGTCGTTAATAAACAGGCTAAAGAGAAGAGGGCCAAGTATTGATTGAGATATCAGTACTGGTCATTACTCTTTGGCACCTACCAGTAAGGTAACTTCGCATAAGCTTAACTGAACTTTCACTAAACCCAAAGTATCTACCTAGCTTTGAACAGAGTAATAAATGATCAACAGAATCAAAGGCTTTTGAGAAGTCAAGTAGACAAATCAGGGTCAGGTGATTTTTATCAAATGGCACGCGAATATCATCCAAGATTTTTAACATGGCAGTGGAGCAACTTCGCCCAGCCCTGAAACCAGATTGGTAAGGGGAAACCAAACCATTACTATGGGTATGTAGGTTTTATTTGATCATACGGAAGACTTTTGACAGGGCAGACAAGATGCTAATTTGACGGAAATCACTGGGGCTACACGCAGACTTTGTTTTCGCTACTGGTCGCACAGACGCAATTTTCCACAGGGATGGAAAGCAAGAGGTTGTGATGGCGTGATTGATAATGCGGGTTAAGGTACCAACAATAAATGGTAGTACAATCTTAATAAATTTGATTGGTATACCATCCTCACCAGTAGCACTAGATTTAATTTTAAGAACTGATCTAATCACATCACACTCGGATACAGAGACAAATTCGAACGGTGAACCAACATAAACAGACGAATTACATGAAATGGGCGGGGCTTGGGTGACAGAAGAAGAACAACCTTTAATAAAGCTCAGCTTACAATCGGAGACATCACGGCAATATACCCGCAAGCTCTTCAGGTTTCGCCAAAGAATATTTGAGAGGAGAGAGGGATCCAGCCTAGCCGAATAGAACGAGCGCTTCTCGCTTTTGATGACTGCTGTAGCATTATTTCTAACGCATCGAAATAGTATCGTACAGAAGAAACTACAGGCCTGCCAAAATACTGCTCTCAGAATCGCCACGGGCTGTCTTCTATGTCCCCAGAACACCATCTGCATAATGAGGCGAGAATACTCCCCATCAGGGAGAGAAATGAGATGCTGACCAAACAGTTCCTGTTGAATACCCAGAAACCTGGGCATGCCAACAGACATCTGATTGATGAACCAGCACCGCCTAGGGGCTTAAGGAGTCATCTCCGTAAGCATTTTGAGGAAATACGGCACCTGAGAACCCAGCCGTATGAAGTGAAAAAACACAAGCAGGTCCTTGGTGAACTCCATAAACAGGCGTCGGACCTTTATGCCGGGAATTGCCCGGTAAATCCAGTACTTAACGAAAATTATCCAAAACTCGCGGAAGAGGAACGCATACTCCCCAGGGAAACGCGTGTCACTCTTGCTCAACTTCGTTCTGGATACTGTAACAGGTTAAACTCTTACCTATCCAGAATCAACCCCGACATACAAAATGTATACCCCGCTTGCAATGTGTCCCCACATGACACCAACCATCTCTTCAATTGTAATGTGGAACCAACGCCTCTAACACCCCTTTCCTTATGTCCACCCCTGTTGAAACGGCAAGTTTCCTTGGACTCCCGTTAGAGGATATTGATGACAATTTGTGATCGATCGCGGCTATTGGGTGGGCCGAGCATTGCTACAACAACAAGAACAGTATCGTACAGAAAATGTTTGACAGTTTCTATCTCCTCTTCGTCTTTGCAGCTCCTGCAGTAATCATTATAGGGAGCACCCAGCCGTTGTGCGTGCCTCCCGATTGTATGTGGGTGGTTATAAGCCCAACCACCAGAGATATGCCCCCTTCCAAGAAGAAGGAGACTTTTTTTGCGTCTCGCATCCCATTCAGGCCACACGAGCTTAGAGTGGTAGCAGGATTCAAGATTGCTCCATATCACACCCGCTTCCCTAAGGAAAATCCCTTTCAAAATGAGCTTACAGGTAGCGAGCGGCATGCTCAATCCCTTCCAGGACGACGAAAGCGGAACGGATATGAGTTTTAAGCCGTTAGTATATATCTGCAGCCTATCGCTCAGGTCCGGCGGCTACTTCAATCAATAATCCCTATCCGGGACTTCATATTGTAAAATACAGTCGGAGCGCAATAGTCCGACGAAGGCGAATCCAGATACTTAAGGATGGCTGCATGACCATCCACATTGTCTCTCCATCCGGATAACTCTCGCAGTCGCAGCGCAGAAAAGGCCGCACATTGCTTGGCCATTAAATCTATTGGCAACACATTAAAAATAGTGTCCAGCGCCTCCGCAGGGGTGGTGCGCAGAGCACCCCCACGCAGATTAGAGCACTGCTCTGTACTTTCTGGAATACTTTAAGGGTGGCTTTTGCCCGCCAACCATTTTCGTTGTAATTATACTCACGCTTATGGGTACGCAGCCCACTGTGCATACCGGCACCCACATGCAACAATAAAATTTCCTTTTGAGTCCAATTGAGTACACTTATTTCAGTTTTTAAGTTAGTTTTTTATTTAAGTCTAACTTTAGTTTTTCTTTCGTACAATACACTCACTTATCGTTTCGTTTACAATCTTATGTGTTTCATTTCTTTATATTTAAGCGATAAAATATAGTTAGCCTTTTATTTCTCAACTCAGTTACTTAGTCTTTTAACTTTTTAGTTCAAAACACACATCCACCACTTAGTTTTATTCAATTACTTTTTCTTTTCGATTTTAATAACTAACGCGTGCTGATGGCTTGGCCGGTTACTTTGATTGTTGAAACGAAACTCATCGGGTTCGTTTTTCACCCACGCTCAGCGGCCATCATTTTTACTGCTGAATGCAATTGGTCCTGCTGAGTGCAATTGGCATTGCTGTTCAGCAACAGCTGACAAGTTGATCAGATTTGTCATATTCTTCTTGTTCCTATGACTTTTAAATTGTTTTGGTTGAATGAATGTATGATATTAGGGTGTTCCTCCCCTTTTTTCTCATTCGTTCAATCAGAACAATTTATTCCTTCTACATATGAAATTTTGTTAATATTATAATATGAATTCAATTACTTATGTGTAAATTGTTTTCTAACTTCTATTGCATTAAATTAATGTATTATATATATTACAAATTGTGCGTGCATATTAATATTTGGTTTTATTTACATGTAAAATGAAATTTTTGTTTTCGTATATTAATATAAATTTTATTTTGATATTTCATGCTTTAACAACAGAGTAATGAAAATTTAAAAATTAGTTACAAGCTAGTTTGTAAATTTGTATGAAGAAAAGTTTAGTCTACCTTATTGATTCGGTTTTTGTGAACGGTTTTTTCCTTTTTATTTATTTCATCTAAAACCGTGACATTAATTCCATCAATTTTTGTGACTATATGAGCCGTTTATTTTGAAAGTGGCATAAGTCATTTCCAACTCATGGTCTTAAATGCATTGTTATTTTTGAACGAATGCATATATAGATGGTTCTACAATTATAAAATAATAATAAGAATTGCATCTTTTGGATATTGGACTCCAAAAAACTGGAGGCGAGGAGAGATACAAGCAAATTACCACTGAACCTAAACGACATGAAATGACTTATGCCACTTTCAAAATAAACGGCTCATATATGGTCCTTGGTAAATGCTTTCGTGTTTATTTCTAGGTTATTTTTGTACTACTACCTTATCGTTTATATTAATAGCTAACGGACGCGCCCTCTTATCATATAGATCCTTATTTTTAATTTTATGTTAATTAATTAAATCTTTTGCTATTTTATGTGTTTTTGTAGTCTATATTTTACTTCTTTTGCATAATTTTCAACATTGTAAATTGGATCGATTTGTTCCTTTTGAACTTCATTTGGTAAGGTAACATTTCTACCGAATACTAATTCGTATGGAGTAAATCCATTATCAAAAACTGTACTAGGAGTTGTATTATGCAAAAATGTAAAATATTTCAAATAAACGTCCCATTCGGGGAAGTTATCATTTAGAAAAGCTCGTAAATATTCATTAAACACCCGATGATTTCTTTCAATTGTACCTAGGGTTTCATGATGGTAAGCTGTAGAAAAATTATGTTCGATTTTTAGGAGTTTAGTTAATTCAGAGAAAATTTCATTTTTATATTCGGTTCCTAAATCGGTTTTAATTGATTTCATTATGCCATAAATGAGGATGAAGCCTTCAAAAATAGCAGTTGCAATTGTTTTTGCAGTCTTATCAGGATTGATATTGTAACTAGGTATTTGCTTAAGTCGCACATAATGGTAACCGCGAACCTATTCCCATTATTCGACTCAGGCAATGGTCCTATTGTATCTATAACTACGACATCGAAAGGTTTGCAGGGTGTTGGTGTAAGCACCAAATTTTCATTGGTTTTTGGCTTGACTTTATTCAAAAGGCATTTTTTGCAATTTTTGACGCATGTGGCAATATGACGGGTCATACCTTTCCAATAATTATTTGTACGTATTTTTGCGTAAAGCTTTTTATTTCCGCAGTGACCTCCTGATATCGGGTCATTGTGGTAAATTTCCATTAATTTAAGTTTTTTGTCGTTGTCCGTAACTGTTTCGACAGGTTCTATTAATAGTATTTGTAAATTTTTTAAAATTGAATTCCCTGTACTTTTAAAATTTGAAATAAAAAATATTTAAATAACTGATCATCTTTTTGCCATTCTGCTTGCTTAATACTGTGTTTACCAGCTTATTTTTCAAGCTTCAAAAGTAATTCATCTAGTTGCATTATTTGTTAGTACACACAATATTAAGTAACTCGAGTTTTTTATGTTTTAAATGCGCATATATTTTTAAATTGATTTTATCTTTATCGTTGTCATGACAAATTTGGCTTTTTATCCTATGGATTTTCTTGGAAAAATTATATGAAAATTTTTCGAATACCTGTAATTTGACATTTTCTTCGTTTATGTCTTCAGCCGATTGTTGTAATTGTTCGTGACGTTTCGTCATAGACCTCGTCTGTACTGCTAAAATTTGATTATTGGAATTTTTAAGTTCTTGAATTGATATTCGCGATAATGCGTCTGCACCTACGTTAGATTTTCCTTTAATATATTCTATGGTAAAATTATATTCGGACAATTCCAAACGGATTCTGAAAAGTTTCGACGACGGATCTTTCATATTAAATAGATAAACTAGTGGACGATGATCTGATTTAACTTTGAAGTGAGTGCCATAAATATATGCACGAAATTGCTTTATTGCAAAATATATTGCCAAAAGTTCTAATTCTATTATTGCTTTATTTGCTGCAAAGGCTTTTGAAGCAAACCAGATTGGCAAGTCGTTACCATTATGAATTTGACTCAATATCGCAGCACAACCTAACTTTGAAGCATCAACCGTAATTAAAAATTCTTTGGTGAAATCTGGATAGTTTTGGAGAAATCAGACTTTTTCTTAGTTTATCGAAAGCTAACTCACATGCCGTATCCCAATTAAATTCAACCTTTTTTCTACTCAAACGATTCAATGGAGCTGCTAAAGGAGCGAAATTTGGAATAAATCTCCTATAATAATTTGCAAATGCCACAAATCTTCGGACAGCGTCTTTATCGCGTGGCTTAGGATACCTTTTAATTGCTTCAATTTTTGAATCATCTGGTAGCAACCCATTTGCTGAGCATTTATGCCCTAAGAAAGTTACTTCAGGTCGAAGAAAATTACACTTTTTTGGGTTAAGTCGCAAGTTGAACTTCCTACAGGTTTCGAAAACTTTTTTTAGATTATTGAGGTGATGTGCTTCGCTACATCCAATTACAGTTATATCGTCTACATACATAAAGGCTTGGTTGGGTGAAATACCAGAAAATGCAATTGACATCATTCTTGAAAATGAATTTGGAGCCACGTTCAGACGAAATGGTAACACCTTCCATCGGAAAGCTCCGCGGTCAGTACTAAAAGATGTTATGTCTCTTGAATCTTTGTGAAGTGGAATTGGTGAAAACCCGAAAAAAGATATAAAGTAGAAAAGAATTTCGCACGGCCAAGGTTATCCAAAATATCTTCTACACGTGCCAAAGGAAATTTATCGGATATTAACTTTTTATTTACAGCCCTAAAGTCAACGCACATTCTATACGATTTTGGCCATTTAGGTCTTTTTTCGGTACCAAATCCAGGGACTATAATTCGAACAACTATTTTCGATCAGATCGTTTTCCAATAATTTATTAACTTGTTTATTTATTTCTTCGCGTTGAGAATACGGTAGGCGATAATTTTAATGTATACTGGCGTCGTATCGTTTAGTCTTAGTTTTTGTTCATAAAAATTGCTTATTGTAATTTTATCATTATCTAGCGCAAAAAATCGGAATATTGTAAACATAAGTTAATAAGCTTATTTTCAGCATAATTAGGTATTTGTTGTTCTAAAATGCTTTTAAGTTCTTTAATACGACTATCTTGTTTTACTGGGTTATTGATTTTATAAACGTTATAATTAGAAAGTTTTTCGGTTTGAATGTTGTGGTTGTTTACGTATTTTACGCTATTTGTGGTATTTATTACTTTAATGATCGGATTACTAGTATCAACTATACATTTCGCTGTGAAAACACCGTCATCTCTTGAGAATCCACGAAAAGTGGTTCTGAGTCTTTTTCTAAGGCGAAAATTCTATAAACTTCACAACGACGTGGTATAACAAATGTATCGCTTTCCATTCCGTGAAGGATGGGAAGTGCGATCTTTTCATTGCCTATCCAGAACGAAATGCAATTTGTTGCATAGCTGATATCGCATTTATTTGTTTTTAGGAAATCCTTACCAAGTATTCCATCTGATGGAATGTTGAAATCATTGTCTACCACGAGCAACGTATGTTTGATATAAAAATTTGAAAAGTGTAAGTTATTTGTAAAAGTACCTAATGTAGAAACTGTATCTGTATTACTCCAGTAATATTAATTGTATCATTGTTATTAATTGACACATTTTTATTAAGAGAAGAAATTTTAATTAACGAAATGTCGGCTTGTGTATCGACTAGAAATGTACAAAATTTGTTACAACCAGTAATATTTATTTGTATAAAATCGGAATAATTTAAGTTAAGACAGTAAACGTTTTTAGAAGAAAAATTGTGAGCTGAATCAGTTAGTAATTTGTCTCGTCCTCCCTCAGTGTTCGCTCCTGAGGGGCTTCCCTCTTTAAATCCCGGACGCTTGCATTTCTACCTCTATTATTGGAAGTGTTAGAACCGTTATTATTGCTAGTACGACTATTGTTGCTATTATTATTATTGTAAGACTGATGCCGATTTCCGCCGCCGGAACGGAAATTTTGCCTTTGATTGCCGCGATTGAAGTTCTTTCCATAGTTACTGTTACTAAAAGATGGTCTATTTTGTCTATAATTGTTAAAGTTACGACTTTGATTTTGGAAGTTTCGACCTCGGTTATTACTTTGAAAATTTCTAAAATTGTTATTGTTCCGCGCCCTAAATGCTAAAACTTGGCGTTCTTTTATTTCATTAGATTGCTCTACAATCAGTTTAGCTACTACGTCCTTGGAATCAGAAAAATTGATTGAAGCGAGGATTGATTTGACTAAACTGGTTTTTGCGTTCAATCGGCAAACGTTACCTGTTTGCTCGATGGCCATTTCATGGGCTTTGGCCTGAGTAATCCCTTCGATAATGAGCGAACGCTCTAAAGCATCAGACAGTTCCTCGACACGTTTTGCGAAATCGGTGTAATTATTGTTATTAACTTGCAAAGCTGCAATTTTTCCGGCCACAACTTTGGAGTTGTCGGGTTTTATACGGTTACGTAGTGCTGTTTTTATATCATTAACTGAAAGTACTTGAGTTGGTATCGCTTCTCGAGCTTTAACATCGAGTTTGGATTTAATATATGAAATACAAGTGCCAGTTAAATTTTCGTCGACAAATTCTTCGATTAACTCAATTTTATTAATGAAAGAATCAAGACCTAGGGGCTCACCGCTATAATTTTCACGCATAATACCAGCACACATGCTGATAAACGTCCTTTTTTCTTCACGAGTCGCCATATTTGTATCGGAATTAGGAGGATTTGAAATATTTGTTTCGGGCAATTCCTCAAATCCGTGAAATTCTCCGGACAAAGAAAGTCTAACAACAAGGTTTTTGATTGTACTGGGCGAATATGTGGCTGAGCCTTCGGAAACTGGGCTTTTAAAATCAATATTTTCGGAATCTGAACTTTCAGAATAAAAATTTTTGGAATTTTCGGAATCTGAGTCTTGTTCTGAAATTCTGGGAACTACTTTTTGGTTTCTAAGGAACATATGTAGTAGGAAGCAAAGAAGAAATATTTAAACTGATTAAAGTCGAATTTGTAGAAATTGCTTACGAAAATTTAACAGAAATTGAAATTGAATTGAATGTTGATGTGAAATTGAAAGAATTATCCGGCAATTTAATGAAAGACTAAATATTTAATGATAAATTGAATGTATATTGAAGTAATTTAATTTAATTTGATTTCAAAGGAAAGTATTTTATTTTGGTATAAGGACTTGGCTGTTGATAGCGGACGCACCGCTTTATTAAAAAGATCTCAATGTGTTTGTGCTATTACGGACGCACCGTTTTTATTAAAATTGTATGGTTTTATTTTTATAGATACGAGCGCACCGCATCTTCTCAAATTTGTAATACGAATTTTGTGTAAATTAAATTTTAATTCAAGAAAAATTTTTGTAATATTATTTTTTTTTATTTTTGTTTGTTTAACTAATTTTTGATTAAAATTGTTTTTGGATTTTAAATTTTTAGGTTTTTTTCTTTTGATTCTTCGCCACTATGGCCGCCATTCCGAGGCCCGGCGTCACGGTCGCCATTTAAGGTTGGCTTTTGCCCGCCAACCATTTTCGTTGTAATTATACTCACGCTTGTGGGTACGCAGCCCACTGTGCACACCCGCACCCACACGCAACAATAAAATTTCCGTTTTTAGTCCAATTGAGTACACTTATTTCAGTTTTTAAGTTAGTTTTTTATTTGAGTGCAACTTTAGTTTTTCTTTCGTACAATACACTCACTTATCGTTTCGTTTACAATCTTATGTGTTTCATTTCTTTATGTTTAAGCGATAAAATATAGTTAGTCTTTTATTTCTCAACTCAGTTACTTAGCCTTTTAACTTTTTAGTTCAAAACACACATCCACCACTTAGTTTTATTCAATTACTTTTTCTTTTCGATTTTAATAACTAACGCGTGCTGATGGCTTGGCCGGTTACTTTGATTGTTGAAACGAAACTCATCGGGTTCGTTTTTCACCCACGCTCAGCGGCCATCATTTTTACTGCTGAATGCAATTGGTCCTGCTGAGTGCAATTGGCATTGCTGTTCAGCAACAGCTGACAGCGATGCCACTTGCACTCAGGGGTGTGTTTTTGCTTAAAGGCGGGTAACGCAGTGCGGTTATAATACCCGTAGGTTTGATTTAGTATCTAAGCTCGTCCAGCAGACCACTGCCCCGTATAAAAGGATTGGTCTAACCACAGCGGTATAGAGCCACAGGGGAATATCCGGTGATAGTCCCCATCTTTGCGCAACAGCTCCCCTACAGCTGTACAGTGCCACCGTTATTTTTCACACGCTCCTGAGCGTTTTCCCTCCAGGATAGTTTCCTATCCAAAATTACTCTTAGGTATTTGGCAGAGTACCTCAGCGTCAGGGTCATACCCGCTAGCACCGGCAGCTGCAACGTAGGTATCTTATATTTTCTGGTGAACAGAACCATTTCAGTTTTGGCTGAATTAACCGATAGACCATTACTCCTGGTCCACTTCTCCACCAGTCTCAACTTTGTTTGCTTTATATCGCTAACTAATATCACAAGGTCATCAGCATATGCGATTACCTTGCCGCAACCGTCCTTCTCAAGAAGAACCTAGAGCTCATTTAGTGTGGCAATCCATAGAAATGGAGAAAGTACCCCACCATGTGGGGTGCTTCTCCGTATGTGTTTGACCACCGTAGAGCCTGCCAGGTTAGCGTGAACCTTTCTTCGCAACAGTAACAGTTGAACAAGTTTCACTAGCCCCGGATCGGCCCAAGCCCATTAGTGCATCAGTTATCGCAGCTATGGCTGTGAAGTGCTTGTACGCCACGGATTTCTCAATATCGGAGACAACTGCATGCAAGGCGACTTCCATTTCATATACGCATGCTGGGATGTCGATAACTTCCCCTCCAAGGACTCCTTAAGTGTAGAGTCTATTAAACTCTCGAGTGTCTTCAGCTTGAAAGATGTCAGACAAATCGGTCTGAAGTCTTTAGGGGTCACGTGACACCTCTTTCCAGCTTTTGGCATAAAGGTGACACTTGAATCGTTCCAACCCCGTGCAATATGGTTAAGATCACAAACTCCTTTGAAAATGTTATACAACCACAAAGAACTCAGTTCAATTGTTTGCTGGAGTTGTACCGGAGCCAACCCATTCGGTCCTGGTGCTTTGAAGGGCTTGAACGACGTTAGAGCCCATTTAATTTTACCCATTGTAATGAACTTCCCCTCATACGGCTCGTCAGTGTGAGTATCCCTCCAGTTCATTACTTCATCACTACCGTCCGGAAAGTGCGTATTCAGGAGCAGGCAAAGGGTGCTCCCTGCCGAATCCCTCCATGTCCCATCATATCCTTGCAGACATCCCGGGACACATTTTGGAGCACCAGAGAGCACCTTTCTGAGTCTAGATCCCTCAGACACCGTCTCCATTTCGCTACAAAACTTCCGCAAGGAGGTCCCCTTCGACGACCTTAGCAGTTTCTTATAATCCCCTAGAATCATCTTGTATGCATCCCATTTTTCAGCCTCTCTGGAGGCTTTAGCAAGATTGAGTGCTTCCGACATGCCTTGCGTAGGTTATCTATGTCCCTATTCCACCAAGGTGGTTTGGCCTTACCCCCAGATTTCTTCCTAGGACAGGCCTTATCAAGAGCATCCCCGCATGCCTTCATGAACGAGTGAACCATATTATCCAGCTCTGCAGAGTTCTGGGGTATATAAACACTAAATCATGAGAGCCTCTTTTGATCACTGTAGATAAGCCAGTTGGCGTTTTTTAAGGTTCCTGTGCCAGACAATTTTGAGCGCCACCCCGCCGAGGTCGAAGCGGACAAATCTATGATCCGAAAAAGGGTGGTCATCAAGCACTGTCAAATTTTTTGTCATTGTCAAGATAATCAATTAAAGTTTTTATATTTTGGATTTCATTTTGAACTTTATTTCATTTTATTTCTGCTTGTGAAAAAAAACGCGTGTTCACCAAACACGATCTACTGAAGAAGGCTCGATTTTTTCTTCCGCGGAAGTATACAAGTATATAATGTAAAATCATGGCGTTGCCATATAGTAGGAATAAAAATGTACATATTTCAACACGCCCCCTTACATTTATATTCCATACCTTTTATTAAATTAATTTAATAACATATATTTAAATTTTGCAAACTTAACACTGCCTAAGGCTTTTGTGAAAATGTCTGCAACATTATTTTCGGAATCAATTTCAATAATTTAAATTTTTCCATTTTTTACGTTTTCATTTACAAAATGGTAATGAACTTCAATATGTTTTGAATTTTTTGTAAAATTTCCATAATTTTTTTCCATAATGAATATTGCTCCTGAATTATCTTCAAATATCTTTATTGGTGGCGGCCACCGTGGTGTGATGGTAGCGTGTTCCGCCTATCACACCGCATGCCCTGGGTTCGCGCCCCGGGCAAAGCAACATCAAAATTTTAGAAATAAGGTTTTTCAATTAGAAGAAAATTTTTCTAAGCGGGGTCGCCCCTCTGCAGTGTTTGGCAAGCGCTCCGGGTGTATTTCTGCCATGAAAAGCTCTCAGTGAAAACTCATCTGCCTTGCAGATGCCGTTCGGAGTCGGCATAAAACATGTAGGTCCCGTCCGGCCAATTTGTAGGGAAAATCAAGAGGAGCACGACGCAAATTGGAAGAGAAGCTCGGCCTTAGATCTCTTCGGAGGTTATCGCGCCTTACATTTATTTATTTTTTTATTTATCTTTATTGGTTTACAAACTTTTGTAAACACATCTTCAGTTATATTAAGTAAGTGAATAATTTCTGATATTGCAACATACTCAGCAAAGGTTGAGGATTTTGTTAAACATTTGTGTTTCTTAGATTTCAAATAAATCTCATTTCCGAACAATCTTATAACATAACCAGTGGTGGATTTTCTATCTACAAAATCTGCGTCTACATAACAGTCAATTATATCTGCCTTTTCATATTTATAATATTTCAGTGTGGCATTTTTTGTTAAATACAAATACTTAAGCACTAACTAGGCGTATTTAAAATATGTTTCATTACAACAATTTTGGTATCTACTTAAGAAATTTACACTATAAGCTATGTCTGGTCTTGTGCCGAACTTTGTACAATACGCACGATTAAGTTTCTATACTTTACATCTTCATTTAGTTCGGACTGTTCCTATTTCAAATTTTCTTCTGTTGGTGTCTTATACAGTTTTGCATTTTCAATATTATACCGTTTCACTAAAGTTTCTATATTTCTTGACTTAAAACCATAATATTGTTTGTACCGAATTCATATTCAATATCTATTCCGATATACGACAAATCAATATGTCATCTACGAATAATAGCAAATACGTATTATAATGTGTTTCATTTTTTACATACAAACAATAATCATACTTACACCTTCAAAATCGATTGTCTGTAGGAATTTGTTAACACATTCATACCAAGCACGAGGGCTTTCTTTTAATCCATACAGGGATTTTTTTAATTTATATACCTTTTCAGATTTATCTTTAAATCCTATTGGCTGTTTTATATAGACTTCTGATAATAAATTTCCGTTTAAAAAAGCTGTTTCTACGTCCATCTGATGGACTTCTAAACTCTTTTGACAACAATAAGATAACAACAATTTCAGTGTTTGCATTTTAGCAACCGGAGAAAAAGTATCGTCAACTCCGTGTTTTCGTTGAAACCCTTTTACATCTAATCATGCTTTATACTCACAGTTTGGTTTTTTTCGGTATACATCTAAACCGTTTTGTCATATGGTTTCTCTACAAGCTCCCACGTGTCATTCTCCTTCAAGCTTTCCATTTCCCGGTTCATTGTGTCTATCCATTTTCCTGCTTCATTGCATGATACCGCCTCCTGGTAGGAGAGAGGATGCGTTGCATCGCAGAAATTAGCTCCTATGCAATAGTATCCAAATTACTCCCCGATTCTTTTTGGTGCTTTTATTTGTCTTTTTGTTGTCCTTTGATTATGTTCGTCTTCATTGTTTCCACTATCTTCACTCTTTTCGTTGCTCTCATAGTTTATTTCTTCACAGGCTCGTTCCCTTCCGACTGCAATTCTTCATACGCTTTGATGCTTTTTAGAACTGCATTTTCTTCTTCTTCCTCGTCGTCAAATCCAATACAAGTCACACCCTCTTCAACGACGTCACAATGCCTTGCCAATACTACTTTATTTCCAACTAGTACTCTATAGCCAACGTCTGTATAACCCAGTAAGGTTCCGAGCTCAGCATTTTTGTCCCATTTGAAATTCTCTTTATTTCTGGAATTCTCACACAAACTTTGCTACCATACATTCTTAGATTTTTAATAGATGGTTTTTCTTTGAAAAATATTTCGTACGGTGTTTTTCTTTCTATTGTGCGCGTTAAAATGCGATTTTCAAATACGCAGCAGCTTTTATCACTTCTGGCCAATATTTTCGTTCGACTTGTGCTTCAGTAAAAAGACATCGTGCCGTGTCCATGATCGATCCTTTCTGCTCTTCCGTTTAGCTCGTGTACATAGGGTGGGCAAGTTTTCAAGCGAATACCCTTGGCAATCAAAAATGATGTACTCTTTTATTTATATATTTGTTCCATTGTCGCAACGCAATTCTTTTATTGTCTTTCCTGTATTATTTTGTATCTCATTTACGTACTGCATTATACATTCGTACACTTGTCCTTTTGTTTGTATACAGAATACTTTTGCTAATTTACTGTAGTCATCTATGAAGGTCAGGAAATATTTTTCACCATTATTTCCAGCAGTTCTATGCGGCCCGTTGTAAGTCAGTATGCACAATTCCCAGAATGTCTCCGGCCTTGTGCCTATCGTTATGAAAGGGCAAATTACACATTTTATTTTCTGCACATGTGGCACATTTCATATATTCTTTTTCAATACTCTTTGCCAATCCTTTTTGGAAGTTCGTTTTAAACATCTCTAAATTTTTAAATTTCACGTGTCCAAGTGTACGATGCAGTTTTTCTTTTGTTGTTAATTTAGTACTAGCGGCAGCATTCACTTCTACATTTGATTTCGCTATGTAACTTTTTATTTTGTATAGTCGTTCCTCTTTCGTAGCGATGGCTACAATATTTCGATAACACTTCCAATATTTCGATAACGCTTCCCAAGGCAGTCGGTTCTATGTACCGGAGCGACTCGGGATTTTTCCCGACCAAGGACTGTCATTTCAGTGTGACCCCATTTAATTTGTTTCGTCCCTCCCACAAATTGTCATCCTCCCAGCAGCTCTTTGCAGCAGGACTGCTCCATACTCTCTTACTCCGGGAAGGCATCGAATCCAATCCGAGTCCGTCTCCTGACCCCGGTCCTGAGAAATGGTTTTGCTGCATCTGCCGGAAAAGAATCTTTTTAGGACGGTCATACTCTGTTCAGTGTGTCTCGTGCAAGGGATGGTTGCATCGGACAGGTTGTTCTGGGCTTGATCCCAAAACCCGACGTCCACGTAACTTTTATAAATCTTTTGTGGCTCCTTGCTGTTCACGCCCAAGGGCGTCCTGTAGTCTACGCCTAAGCGCCCCCACTACCTTCCAGCAGCCCCGCTGCTCACCAAGCCACAACAAGTACCCGCTGCTGCTCGCGCCCCACGGCGCCAACAACTCAAACAGCTGATACCACTCATAACTACTACCTTCGTAGTAGAGTGGGTAGCAATGCTGAGCATCAGCCCCTGCCCCCGTCTTCTCCTATTTTCCGGCAGCAATCGTCAGGGAAGGTCAGGGAAACATACTCTTAGTCCCTACCTCCGTTTGCATCGTCTGCGAGCACAGAATATATAGGTTTGCGACATCCGCCCAATGCAGCTCCTGCCTTGGGTGGTGCCACTTTCCTAGATGTTCTGGTCTCCGCGACGGCAACCCCCCGACGGGTTTCATCGCGCCATTTTGCCAGGTCGCAAACCCAAATCATCCGGGTACCCCAATGCTTGCCCAAGGACGCCCAGTCCCAGGGCCACAACAGCAATTGCGTCCTGGCCTTCCACAACCCAGGCGTAGTCACCCGTCACCCGTCACTTACCCCCAGAGTGGCGGCGTCTCCCCTTATGCACTTCAGAATTCTGCAGTTAAACTGTAATGGACTAACTGGGAAGATTACGGAGATAGTCGATTTCATGGAGCGGCACAACATCCTCATTGCTGCGATTCAAGAGAATAAACTCACAGCAAGATCTGCATTGCAGACCTGCTCTGGGTATAATGTCCACAGGAAAGACCGCGAGAGCGGAAATGGAGGCGGCCTCGCGTTTATCATACACCACTCTGTGCAATATTATATATTTGATCATCGACCGCAGGGATAATGTCTTAGAACGTCAAGGCCTATCTGTCCGGTCAGGCGATGCAAACCTAGAAATCATCAACATCTACATCCCTCCTGCACCTGTTGCCCCAGTGGATACCGCCCTAATATCAGGGCCTTACTCACTGGCAACAATCGCATTATCTTAGGCGATTTCAATGCCCATCATGATCTATGGCATTCAAACTTGCGGGCGGACAGTAGGGGTGAGATGTTGGCGGATCAAATAGAAGAAACGACGTTCTGCACAATAACCGGAGACGCCCCCACACGTATGGTAGGAAGCTGTCACAGCTCGTCAGATATCTCAATCGTGAGCGCAGAACTCGTAAACTGCGACAACTGGCAGCCGATGGTAATATTGGCATCCGACCACCTGCCCATACTTATTTCGCTCGAGCGTACCGCCGACTTCAACGTCACTGAAAAAAGCACTTTCATAAACTTCAAAAAAGGAAAGTGGGAAGAATATAAATCCTTTACAGACAACCGCTTTGCTGCCCTCCCTATCCCGACTGATGCCCGCCAAGGGGAGCGTTCCTTCCGTAAGGTCATTGAATCCGCCTCGGCACGTTTAATTCCCCCCGGGAGAATTTCCGAAATCCGGCCCCACTTCCCGGCGGAGGCCGCAAACTTAGCGAGAGAACGTGACCTTATAAGACAGCTTGATCCAGGCGACCCCCAAATAAGGGATATAAACCAACGCATCAGATTGCTTGTGGATGAACACAAGCGGGCGAAATGGGAGGAGCACCTAAGAGGTTGTAACCTCTCTACCGGTGTGGGTAAACTTTGGTCCACCGTTAAGTCCTCATCGAATCCGACTAAGCACAAAGACAAAGTTTCCATCGCCTTTGGCGACAAAGTGCTGTCGGATGCGAAAAAGTGCGCGAGCGCTTTTTGCCGATAATATATGATGCATCCTTCGGTCGACAAAGAGAGACGGAGAGCCAATAGACACGCACATAAACACAAATTCAGCGCGTCACCAATCACCATCACCGCTAAAGAGGTTGAGGACGCCATTGGTCGTGCTAAACCATCCAACGCAGTGGGCCCAGACGGCATAGCCATGCCGATGCTTAAAAGCCTAGGGAAAGAGGGTTTCAAATCTTTTCCCTGTCTGCTACCTCTCTTCATTTCTTAAATTGTAAGAACTTCAAAATACGCAACATCCAGTTGCTATAATCAGCTCCGTCGAATATTGGTATTATTATTTCGCTGCTTTTAATTGATGCCATTTTGTTTCTTCTTTTTACCTTAACCTCAATTTACTTTCCGATAAACTGCCGACCCAATATTTTAACTCTTTACAACTCTTTAAGCCTTTTTACAACCTTGCTCTGCTACCATGTTAAATAGTTAATTAAAGTTTATATATTTTGGATTTCAATTTGATCTTTATTTCATTTTATTTCTGCTTGTGAAAAAAAACGCGTGTTCATCAAACACGATTTACTGAAGAAGGCTCGATTTTTTCTTCCACGGAAGTATACAAGTATATAATATAATATGGCGTTGCCATACAGTAGGAATAAAAATGTACATATTTCAACAGTCATAGATTCCCCGCTGCCCGAGATCAGAGTGACGTCCAGAAACTCCTGTCTGCTCTTAGTAACAAACGTGGGTACCGAACCCCTATTACAAATCATAAAGTAATGATAAATAACAAAATCAAAGAGTGACTCACCCCTCTCGTTCGTGTATCCACTGCCCCACGCTTCGTGGCGCGCATTGGCATCTCCCGCTAGTAGTAGTGGCCCCTTTGCATCCCGAGCTATCTTACAGACTAGCTCCGTCGGAGCCGACTCCTCATGAGGAAAGTAAAAGGACGTCAGTGTAATATCAGTACCACCGACCGTCAACGTCATAGTTGTAGCATCCTCGTCGCTAAACTGGGCAGAAAAAGAAAATTTGTTCAGATCTTACCAAGATATAAGCTCGCGGCTTCCCATGTGTGGCACCACTCACCAACGTCAATTCTGCCGCTTTCAGCCCGCAAATCTTAAGCCCTACCAGCCAAGGCTCTTGGATAAGGGCTATATCAGCTGCCCCACTGGAAAACTGGAGCAGCAGCGCTGCAGAAGCTGCTTTACAATGTCGGAGGTTGATTTGTAGGACTCGCACTAGGCTGAGCACCGACCACCTCCACCACTGTCAAGTCGCCGTCTTCATCAGACATTACCTACTTTCCAGTGTAACCACTAAGCCTGTCCAGCGTTAGCGAGGAGGTGGAAGACGCGTCCCCGCCCATCGTGTTATCCATCGGACCGACCGTGTTTGGTTCTGCGTCCTCTTCTTCCTCGCTTTCCGCTTTCTCTGGCTCTATTTCCAGTGCCGGATCATAGGCCGCCTTCAGGTTCGAGTAAACCTTAATCCTCATGGTGTCGAAACTGAATTTAATAGCGCCATCCGCGCGCTCCAAGAAAGGCAGTGACTCCTTGTTGAGCAACAGTATCGCCTGACGCGTAGCCCTGGTGCTATGCTCCAGCTACAGGACTCTCCAACTAGAGCAAGGAAGCTCTGGGTTGAAGGTCCTTATGACCTCAAGGACTCCTTCTGGATCATCCGGCTTGGATGGAATCCAGACTCTAGCTCTCGTCCTAGATGGGATGAAGTCGACAGCCCTGAGCATCGCACCAGGGTAGAACTCGCCCAACCCAGCCACCGCCTTTTTGTACAAGTCGGCTGACCTCTGATCGTCGCAGGTCACCAACTTGACTTGCCCCTGATACCAAGCCACCTCTTTGCAAGCAGATGGATGTCCAGAGTTCTCCCTCACCAAGGCGACTGAAAAACTGGCCATTTTGTTCCTTATCCAGTCCCATTTTCCCTTGAACATCTGCTCCTTTTCAGGATTAGATTCAAACACCCCCACAAGGATGCTACTTTTAGCAACCTCTGCGAAGGAGGGGCCTTTGTCTCTAGACCTCTTAGCAGAATTCTGTACAACCTCCATCGAACGGTTGCGCTTACCGGAGGCCTGTTCTTTCACCGGAGCAGACCTCTTAAAATCAGGGACGATGTTTTTCGCCCACTCAATTTCTGCCCGTAACTCCTCAACGTCCCCAGGCAACGCCATGGAGAATAGGTTGGGGGCCAACCTTTTCGGGATGCGTATAGCCACCTGCCTATGCCTACTGCGCACCTGTGAGGGAGGTGGCCTATCCTTCCTTTGGGTGAACGCCGTAGGCGTAGCCGGGGGCTGCTCCCCCGGTAGTAAACTGCCTACCGAGAGGGTTACTCACAGAGACAGCAGGTCCAGTCGCCGCCCCAAAGCTCCCCTAGAGGAAGTTATGGGCGATGAACAAGGCTCCGGCACCACCTGAAGCCTTTGCGTACCACCCGCAATAGCCGCGCCGCGGCTTGTAGAGGACCCCTGCATTACCCATTCCGGCTTTTTACGAGTTCCGGCCTCGTTGCAATTATTTTTATTTTTAGAAACTTCCGTTATTTAAACCCACGATTAGCGGAAAACGGGGTCGTCCACCCCAGGCAGAGATCCGCTATACCTGGCCTGGTTCCCAGAGGGCTCCGTTAGCTGACCATCGGCACGGCAACGCATAACACCAACGGTCCGGCCCCCACCTTGAGACCACGTCCAAGAACCACTTCCATATGCCAGAGCTATTAAGGAGCTAAGGCACTAATGACACTGATTCCTGAACTTAGTTAGCACACTCCTAGCGGGGTTTCTGTAGTGACTATAACCAGCCGGCACCCTCTAGGAGGGTTCAGCCCAAAGATTTTCGCCAGCCTAGTGTTACATTAAATATTATCAAAAAAAGAAATCGTTACCGCGTTTTTATTTCATATTGGTAATTTCAACTTCGTAAGCCGACGACCAACAATCAATTTATCAAATAAAGTCCACCGCAGCGAGAAAACCAGTAACAGTCTGCCAAAGGGTAATCGCAACAACGATAGTATAGCTGTAGCTATAGAAAAATGGATCACAACAAAATTAACAATATCAAACATTCAAATGAGAACACAAACAGATAAGCAGAAGAAAATATTTACCGGTATAGCATATGTACCAAGACTAACAGACATTAAAACGTTAGGCATATACATACCCAACAGCACTATAGCTTGATTCGAACCCCAGCGGGTTAGTGGTGGAGTATACCCGCGGTAGGTATGGCTGTCGTAAGAGGCGACTAAAATACCAGATTGAAGGGGTTGTGTAGTGCAACTTTTTCACGTTTCCAGCGCAATATATAGCTTCTTCAAACCCAATTATCAACCTCACCTATCCGTGTCGAATCCTGTTTCATTAACAGCCGAGGCTCTGGCGACCCCGAACTCCTCATGGGTTTAGGGGGTGGGATGGCTTAGAAGGTCGCATGTGGTCATAAGAAATCGTTCCCGAAATGGTCGGGCTTGGTACCGGAACGTACCGGATCTGCATCCGGCAAAGGACCATCAACATCGATGACGCTCCCCAAGGCCTTCGGGAAGTGTTCTTATCGCTACAACAACAACAACAACGTAGTAGTTCTGAAGGAAGCGTGTATATATGTATGGTTACAGCGCACAATAGCGCCCATAAAAACAGGTACGTTTCTCCATAACCGCAGACGTAACTTTAAAGAAATGTCGCAAGCAGCGTTGGATTTAGTTAAACATTTAGCCGCTTTAAAAACAGGTACGAAATTTGACTTTGCTTCGGAGAAAAGCGTTTCAAATTGATAAAAATAAGCTTCAACGTATTTTGGTCAAGGTAACTAGAAAGATTAAATAGAAGGGACATACAATTTGTAGGCGTTAAAAATATGCTTTCCTTTAGTGCTGATATTTATACTATAAGCAATTTCTTTCGTATTCAAAATTGCATGTATAACAAATTATTTTGATTTGAAGAATCGGTTGTATGTAGCCTAATTATTAAAATAGATCCACAACTCCGCAAGTATATACGTTAACATCTCTTGAAAATTGTAGCTGCTAAAATGAGGAAATGACGAAAACCTTATTATCTGAACAATTGGTTGTATTCTACAAATATTATATTGTAACGAATTTATTGAAATTCCGCTTATTCCAAACCTTCTGCTAACGTTCGAATCGCTAAACTGTAAATAAATAAATAACTCCAATATTCAATAATTCAAATATACCCGCTCACCAAATTTTATCAAAATATCTCAAAAATTTAGGGACTAGTTTGCATACAAACAGACAGACGGACAGACGGACATGGCTAAATCAACTCAGCTCTTCATCCTGATCATTTCGATATACTTATTGTTGGGTCTGTCTCTTCTCATTTAAGGACTTACAATTTGAGATTCGTGGCAAACTTAATATACCATTTCATTTTCATGAAAGGTATACAAATATAAAATAAAAAAAATAGGTAGGTACTTTGTGTGAGGATACAAAGTTTCACGTTTTTTGTGGTCTGCATGAAATAGCTATGACAATGAATTATTTATCTTAACAAAATATAACGTAAACGTAAGTATTTGATGAAATTTGAAGCTTTTAGTCGTTAAAAAAGGCACAGAAATGACAATTTATATGGGGTACTATCGGGACCCCTATGTGCTTCGCTAC
>JARSSU010020624.1:0-65032 GCA_029619165.1 Eurosta solidaginis | reverse complement strand
TCCGTTAATGATTTCACTTTATTTCAAATAGTTTAAAACATTGCTTGTTTTTTTTTTTTCGTTCGAAGGAGGGAAAACCTGAAGGAGAGGAGGGACAAAGTGCAAAGTCGTTCGATTTTCCCCCCCCCCCCCGTTTCGCTTCCCCGTTTTTTTTTTTTCTTTCGAATTACAACCAAAATAAATCGTTGAAATCGTTTCATTTTATAAAGCCAAAACAGGTATTTTCATTAGAAAATAATGAAACCGAAACCGCTTCAATACAGGAACTGATTTGTTGGAATAATAAAGCATTTCGGAAGTTCGACGATACGCAATCCATATCATTTACTACTCTCGGCTTGGAAATAGATTATTTCTAAAGCTTTTATTTCATATATAGGTATCCCGAGTCTTGAACTTTTGTCATAGCTCATGATAAGTTAACTTTTAGGCAATGAAATACTACCAAAATTAAATTTTTTAGCTAAGTTCACCTTTTTACTGCGAAACCGGAACGAAAGCGTTCCGATGAACATTTTTCGGCGAACACAGTCATATTATCCGAAATTTTAAATATATGGAAAACTTCGACCTCAATTTACGCCCTTAAAACGCTTATATTAGTTTCATTTTATACCAAATAATAAAAAAAAATTTATATTTACGCACCGGCGCCCCTCTTTTCTGGTGGTACGGATATAGGTACATATTTGTGTGTAAATGGTTGGTTTATTTAATTTTAATTTAAATTTCATCGATCTGTTTGAATAATATTTATGTATATTTTAAGCTACGCAGATCTATTGTGTTGGGTGCAAATAAAAACAAAGATTATTCCACCTTTCAGCTCGACGTTTCGCAAATTTTCCTTGAGCATCTTCAGGAGCGTGACTCTGTATTTATTTAATAAAACAAAAAACAACAAAGAACACAATCAGATACATATAGATTTAAAATTAAAATATTGCAAATAAATATTGAGTGCACAAAAAGTTTTATTTGCACCCAACACAATAGATCTGCGTAGCTTAAAATTTTAATTTTTTTTGGCCTTCCGGCAGCCCTGCGACGACCTGCCTTCTTTTTGGTATTCAAAGAGATGAAAATATATATGTATGTAGGTAGGTACGCTAATTTGTTTGCTGTATTTTGTAATTAATAATTTTTTTATAAATACATAGGTACCCTATCTTTCAATTAAGATGTGACTTAAAAACTATATAACAAAAGTTTGAAAATAATTGAATTTTTGAATTAACTGCTGTTTATTTATACATTTTAAAAATGCTCGCAGCTTCCAAGAAATGCAAGCACTTACCTAAATATTTAGTTTTAAGTGCAAATATTAAGAAGAAGTACTTTGCTATCATTCAAGGAAAAAAGAATACAATACCTAAAAAAGCTTACGAAAGATATTTTTCAGAATTTTTTCAAATTTTTTCATCCAACTCAAAAAAGTATGAATTTAAAAAAAACACCGTTTTTGTTTTCAAAATGCTATAACTTTTCAAAAATTGACGCTTTGGGATCTTTTTTTTTAAATTGTTTTAAAATGTACTTTTCGGAAAAAACATTTTAAAGTTTTTTTTTCAATTAAATAAAAAAAAATAATAATAATCGGCCCACTCCGGGATTAAAGGGGATGATTGCAGAATTGATTGAAGTTTTTTATGAGAAAAAAAACATGGCGAAATTCGAAAAATCTCGAAAAACTGAAAAATTACAAAAAACAAACTTTAAACATTTTTTGTATTTTTTCCGAAAAGTATATTTAAAAACAAATTAAAAAAAAAGATCCGAAACGGTCAATTTTTGAAAAAGTTATAGCATTTTGAAACAAAAACGGTAAATTCATAACTTCTTTTGAGTTGGATGAAAAATTTGATAAAAATTCTGAAAAACGTCTTTCGTAAGCTAGAAAAAGAAGAAAAATTTCAGCCAATTCTAAAGGGGTCGGGTTCAAAATTTGTCGAAATGGGATGGAATACCCCATATGTACCTACATACATACTATGTACTAAAGCAGGCACGTGTACGAGAGTGGCGTTTTGGGGGTTTTTTTAACGGTTTTATTTATGAAATTTAAGTAACTTCCCGATAAGCTACAAGCTTGAAACTTGGAATATAGTTCAGAACACGATAACAATGCAATAATAAGAAAAGAAAAAACTCCGATAGGTGGCGCATGGATCGAAATCGTATTTGTGGTCCGATTTGGTTCATATTTGTAACACATAATATATATATGAATAGAAAACGGCATGTGGAATAAATCGCCGCTAGAGGGCGCAATGATCGATATATTGAAAAATCGTATTTGTGGTCCGATTTGGTCCATATTTGGAACACATAATACATACATGAATTAAGTCCGTAGAAGTGACATCAAAATATTTTGGAGTTCGAGGAGGACAAGCATACGTGGGGCTAAGTCGAGTAGGAAGGATTATGTATTGAGGGCATAGATTGTAGCAATTGTCAGGAAAGAGTCCTTGTAATAATGAGTCACTAAATGAACTAAATAGAATGAGAAATAATAGGCAATTAAATAAAGATTAAAAACTTGAAAATAAAACAATTAAAAAGAATTTTTTTTAAATTAACCGATTTGTTGAAAACAATACATACTTACATGATAAGACAATTAAATAAAAGCGTTGGGCGCGTGAAATTTCCAAAATTTGAGGCGTAGTACAACCTTATTAAGGTTCAGTTGGTCTTATACTATCAATAGAAATTTTATACTGTTTTCACACAGAAACTTAATGATCTCATTTCATCTTCTAATGAAATCGTAAATTTTTGCTTTCACACAGAAGTAACTGCTGCATTAGTATGAAGGATGAAATGTCAAGCGAATAAAATGACAATGCTATGTGACAGACAATCATGGCGGAACGATACAAGGTGGCAGCATGGTGACATACCTACAAACAAACAAAATTCCATGTACTTGTAAATCGATGGACAAATGCAAAATCGTACTGCGCCGGTAGTTGATGTATCAAATCAAATAAAAAAGGTTATAATCAGTTGTTCGATGCGGCCACCTTGTATCGTTCCGCCATGCAGACAATGACATTTATTTTGACAAATGACACTATTATGCACTGAACACACCAAAAACTAAGAAGCGGAACGCTGCCAACAGAGTTGCATTGTGCTTTGATTTCATTAGGCATTCGATTAGCTACTAATGAAATAATTATAGATTCGAATTTTGTAGGGAAGATTGAGCTCAATAAGCGTCTTAATGTAGAAAACTGCCTTTATTATTCAATAAGCCGTCTATGTGAAAACAGTATTACGCGTCAATGCTTTTATCTAATTGGCTTATCAACACCCTAGATTGATGAGGAGTGTGATGACTAGCAACTAGGATCTACCTAATTATTTTCTAGCTTTCAGTGTTATTATTACTTCATGTAGTATTATTTTCAATAAAATCGTTTAACTAAAATTTTTTTTTATTATTTTATTTTCAAGTTTTAGTCTTATTTAATTGCCTATTATTCTCATTCTATTTAGTTCTTTTAGTGACTCATTATTACAAGGACTCTTTCCTGACAATTTGTTACAATCTAAGTCCTCAATACATAATCCTTCCAAAGACTCTACTCGACTCTGCGCCACGTATGCTTGCCCCTTCTCGAACTCCAAAATATTTGATGTTACTTCTACCGGACTGTATGTACCTAATATTTGTTATAAATATGAGCCAAATTGGACATCATAGGTCGCTTTCTATTCATGTACATATGTATTATGTGTTCTAAATATGGACCAAATCGGCGCACAAATACGATTTTTTAATATCTCGAACTTTGCGCCACCTAGCGGCGATTTTTTTCATAGGTTCTAATTCTATTGTTTATGTATTATGTGTTCCAAATATGAGCCATATCGGACCACAAATACGATTTTTTTGAATATCTCGATCGTTGCGCCACCTAGCGGCGATTTTTTTCATAGGTCGCTTTCTATTCATTTATGTATTATGTGTTCCAAATATGCACCAAATCGGACCACAAATACGATTTTTTGCAATATTCGATCCATGCGTCACCTATCAGAATTTTCTCTTATTATTGCAATGTCATCGGGGTCTGAATGTATTCCAAGTTTCAAACTTGTAGCTTATCGTGAAGTTACTTAAAATTCAATTAGAAAATTCGTGCCAGCCTGTCAACTCAAGCTAAATAAAACCGTTTTAAAAAGAATACAAATACCTAAAAAAGAAGTATACATATGTATGTACAAAAGAAGGCACCGTGTACGAGAGTGGCGTGTTGGGGGCTTTTTATGAGGTCAAATTTACCTTGAAATATAGTGCTAATTGACATAAATTTTTAACTAACTTTCCGCTGAGCTGAAACAACATGATTCAGAACACTTCGAAAATGCAAAAATCGCCGCTAGGTGGCGTATAAATCAATATATTTAGAAAAATATCTATTAAGTTCCGCTGAGGTAGAAACTTTAAAAATGAAATCAAGTTCGAGTTCGATGACAGTACTGTTTAATGCATGAAACTTCCGCATAAAAGGGAGGTCACGCATTGAGGAACTCTAATGGATTTAACATCCCCTAACGGTTAGCTAGAAGCGCGATGTTTCAAAGATTATTTAGAACCTGATGACAATACCAATTTAAAGGTAAACAAGTACCGACTTACATACCAATCCTAAACACTACACCAATACAACACACTACGCTAACATGGTCTATACTGCGCGTGCATTTACCTATATACATACATTCCACATATATCCCCCTTATAGCATACAACTATGAAAGACTACGCTTACACTTGACACGCTTACATGCAGATTTTGGTGGGCCAGAGGTGACTCTAGAATGTGTTTGTACGATATGGGTATCAAATGAAAGGTGGTAATGAGCGTTTTAAGAGGGAGGGGGCCTTAGGTCTATCGGTGGACGTCTTTTCGAGATATCGCCATTAAGGTGGGCCAGAGGAGACTCTAGAATGTGTTTGTACGATATGGGTATCAAATGAAAGGTGGTAATGAGTATTTTAAAAGGGAGTGACCCCTAGTTCTATAGGTGGACGCCTTTTCGAGATTTAGCCACAAAGGTGGGCCAGGGGTGACTCTAGAATGTGCTTGTACGATATCGGTATCAAATGAAAGGAGTTAATGGGCATTTTAAAAGGAAATGGGCCTTAGTTCTATAGGTGAACGACTTTTCGAGATATCGCCATAAAGGTGGAACAGGGGTGACTCTAGAATGTGTTTGTACGATATGGGAATCAAATGAAAGGTGTTACTGAGCATTTTAAGAGGGAGTGGGCATTAGGTCTATAGGTGGACGCCTTTTCGAGATATCGCCATAAAGGTGGGCCAGGGGTGACTCTAGAATGTTTGTACGATATGGGTATCAAATGAAAGGTGTTAATGAGTATTTTAAAAGGGAGTGATCCTTAGTCCCATAGGTGGCCGCCGTTTCGAGATATCGCCATAAAGGTGGACCAGGGGTGACTCTAGAATGTGTTGTACGATATGGGAATCAAATGAAAGGTGTTACTGAGCATTTTAAGAGGGAGTGGGCATTAGGTCTATAGGTGGACGCCTTTTCGAGATATCGCTATTAGGGTGGGCCAGGGTGACTCTAGAATGTTTGTACGATATGGGTATCAAACGAAAGATGTTACTGAGCATTTTAAGAGGGAGTGGGCATTAGGTCTATAGGTGGACGCCTTTTCGAGATATCGCCATTAGGGTGGGCCAGGGGTGACTCTAGAATGTGTTTGTACGATATGGGTATCAAATGAAAGGTGTTAATGAGCGTTTTAAGAGGGAGTGGGCATTAGGTCTATAGGTGGACGCCTTTTCGAGATATCGCCATTAGGGTGGCCCAGGGGTGACTCTAGAATGTGTTTGTACGATATGGGTATCAAATGAAAGGTGGTAATAGTATTTTAAAAGGGAGTAATCCTTAGTTCTATAGGTGGACGCCTCTTCGAGATATCGCCATAAAGGTGAGCCAGGGTGACTCTAGAATGTATTTGTACGATATGGGTATCAAATTAAAGGTATTAATGAGGGTTTTAAAAGCGAGTGGCCCTTAGATGTATATGTGAAGGCGTTTTCGCGATATCGACCAAAATGTGGACAAGGGTGATCCAGAAAATCATCTGTCGGGTACTGCTAATTTATTTATATATGCAATACCACGAACAGTATTCCTGCCAAGATTCCAAGGGCTGTTGATTTCGCCCTGTAGAACTTTTTCATTTTCTTCTACTTAATATGGTAGGTGTCACACCCATTTTACAAAGTTTTTTATAAAGTTATATTTTGCGTCAATAAACCAATCAAATTACCATGTTTCATCCCTTTTTTCGTATTTGGTATAGAATTATGGCATTTTTTGCCATTCGATATCGAAAAAGTGGGCGTGGTTATAGTCGGATTTCGGCCATTTTTTATACCAAGATAAAGTGAGTTCAGATAAGTACGTGGACTAAGTTTAGTAAAGATATATCGGTTTTTGCTCAAGTTATCGTGTTAACGGCCGAGCGGAAGGACAGACGGTGGACTGTGTATAAAAACTGGGCGTGGCTTCAACCGATTTCGCCCATTTTCACAGAAAATAGTTACGTCATAGAATCTATGTCCCTACCAAATTTAAGAAGGATTGGTAATTTTTGTTCGACATATGGCATTAAAAGTATTCTAGACAAACTAAATGAAAATGGGCGGAGCCACGCCCATTTTGAAATTTTCTTTTATTTTTGTATTTTGTTGCATCATATCATTACTGGAGTTGAATGTTGACTTAATTTACTTATACACAGTAAAGATATTAAATTTTTTGTTAAAATTTGGCTTTAAAAAATTTTTTTTAAAAAGTGGGCGTGTTCTTCATCCGATTTTGCTAATTTTTATTCAGCAAATATATAGTAATAGTAGTAACGTTCCTGCCAAATTTTATCATGATATCTTCAACGACTGTCAAATTACAGATTGCAAAACTTTTAAATTACCTTCTTTTAAAAGTGGGCAGTGCCACGCCCATTGTCCAAAATCTTACTAATTTTCTATTCTGCGTCATAAGGTCAACCCATCTACCAAGTTTCATCGCTTTATCCGTCTTTGGAAATGAATTATCGCATTTTTTCGGTTTTTCGAAATTTTCGATATCGAAAAAGGGGCGTGGTTATAGTCCGATATCGTTCATTTTAAATAGCGATCTGAGATGAGTGCCCAGGAATCTACATACCAAATTTCATCAAGATACCTCAAAATTTACTCAAGTTATCGTGTTAACGGACAGACGGACGGACGGACGGACATGGCTCAATCAAATTTTTTTTCAATACTGATGATTTTGATATATGGAAGTCTATATCTATCTCGATTCCTTTATACCTGTACAACCAACCGTTATCCAATCAAAGTTAATATACTCTGTGAGCTCTGCTCAACTGAGTATAAAAACAAGTAAGGAAGGTTAAGTTCGGGTGTAACCGAACATTACATACTCAGTTGAGAGCTATGGTGACAACATAAGGGAAAATAACCATGTAGGAAAATGAAACGAGAGAAACCCTGGAATGTGTATCAAATGAAAGGCATTAAAGAGTATTTTATGAAGGAGTGGGCCATAGTTCTATAGGTAGATGCCATTTAGGGATATAGCCATAAAGGTGGATCAGGATTGACTCTAGAATGCGTTTCTACGATATGGGTATCAAATGAAAGGTGTTAATGAGTATTTTAAAAGGGAGTAATCCTTAGTTCCATAGGTGGACGCCGTTTCGAGATATCGCCACAAAGGTGGACTAGGGGTGACTCTAGAATGTGTTTGTACGATATGGGTATCAAATTAAATGTATTAATGAGGGTTTTAAAAGGGAGTGGTGGTTGTTGTATAGGTGGTCGCCTTTTCGAGATATCGCCATAAAGGTGGACCAGGGGTGACTCTAGAATGTGTTTGTACGATATGGGTATCAAATTAAATGTATTAATGAGGGTTTTAAAAGGGAGTGGTGGTTGTTGTATAGGTGGTCGCCTTTTCGAGATATCGCCATAAAGGTGGACCAGGGGTGACTCTAGAATGTGTTTGTACGATATGGGTATCAAATTAAAGTGTTAATGAGGTTTTAAAAGGGAGTGGTGGTTGTTGTATAGGTGGTCGCCTTTTCGAGATATCGCCATAAAGGTGGACCAGGGGTGACTCTAGAATGTGTTTGTACGATATGGGTATCAAATTAAATGTATTAATGAGGGTTTTAAAAGGGAGTGGTGGTTGTTGTATAGGTGGTCGCCTTTTCGAGATATCGCCATAAAGGTGGACCAGGGGTGACTCTAGAATGTGTTTGTACGATATGGGTATCAAATTAAATGTATTAATGAGGGTTTTAAAAGGGAGTGGTGGTTGTTGTATAGGTGGTCGCCTTTTCGAGATATCGCCATAAAGGTGGACCAGGGGTGACTCTAGAATGCGTTTGTACGATATGGGTATCAAATGAAAGGTGTTAATGAGTATTTTAAAAGCGAGTGGGTCTTAGTTCTATAGGTGGACGCCGTTTCGAGATATCGCCATAAAGGTGGAGCCAGGGGTGACTCTAGAATGTGTTTGTACGATATGGGTATCAAATTAAATGTATTAATGAGGGTTTTAAAAGGGAGTGGTGGTTGTTGTATAGGTGGTCGCCTTTTCGAGATATCGCCATAAAGGTGGACCAGGGGTGACTCTAGAATGCGTTTGTACGATATGGGCATCAAACGAATGGTGTTAATGAGTATATTAAAAGGGAGTGGGCCTTAGTTCTATAGGTGGATGCCGTTTCGAAATATCGCCATAAAGGTGGACCAGGGGTGACTCTAGAATGTGTTTGTACGATATGGGTATCAAATTAAATGTATTAATGAGGGTTTTAAAAGGGAGTGGTGGTTGTTGTATAGGTGGTCGCCTTTTCGAGATATCGCCATAAAGGTGGACCAGGGGTGACTCTAGAATGCGTTTGTACGATATGGGTATCAAATGAAAGGTGTTAATGAGTATTTTAAAAGCGAGTGGGCCTTAGTTCTATAGGTGGACGCCGTTTCGAGATATCGCCATAAAGGTGGGCCAGGGGTGACTCTAGTATTCGTTCGTGCAATATGGGTATCAAACGAAAGGAGTTAATGAGTATTTTAAAAGGGAGTGGCCCTTAGTTCTATAGGTGGACGCCTTTTCGAGGTATCGCAATAAAGGTGGACCATGGGTGACTCTAGACTTTGCTTGTACGATATGGGTATCAAATTAAAAGTATTAATGAGGGTTTTAAAACGGAGTGGTGGTTGTTGTATAGGTGGTCGCATTTTCGAGATATCGCCATAAAGGTGGACCAGGGGTGACCCTAGAATTTGTTTGTACAATATGGGTATCAAAAGAATGGTGTTAATGAGTATTTTAAAAGGGAGTAATCCTTAGTTCCATAGGTGGACGCCGTTTCGAGATATCGCCATAAAGGTGGGTATGCAATATGGGTATCAAATAAAAGGAGTTAATGAGTATTTTAAAAGGGAGTGGACCTTAGTTCTATAGGTGGACGCCTTTTCGAGGTATCGCAATAAAGGTGGACCAGGGGTGACTCTAGACTTTGTTTGTACGATATGGGTATCAAATGAAAGGTGTTAATGAGTATTTTAAAAGGGAGTGGGCCTTCGTTCTATAGGTGTTCGCCTTTTCGAGATATCGCCATAAAGGTGGACCAGGGGTGACTCTAGAATGAGTTTGTACGATATGGGTATCAAATTAAAGGTATTAATGAGAGTTTTAAAAGGGAGTGGTGTGAAGGCGTTTTCCAGATATCGACCAAAATGTGGGCCAGGGTGATCCCAGAACATCATCTGTTGGATACCGCTAATTTATTTATATATGTAATACCTGCCAAGATTTTAAGGGTTTTTTATTTCGCCCTGCAGAACTTTGTGATTTTCTTCTACTTAATATGGTAGGTGTCACAACCATTTTATAAAGTTTTTTCTAAAGTTATATTTCGCGTCAATAAAACAATCCAATTACCTTACCATGTTTCATCCCTTTTTTCGTATTTGGTATAGAATTATGGCATTTTTTCATTTTTCGTAATTTTCGATATCGAAAAAGTGGGCGTGGTCATAGTCGGATTTCGTTCATTTTTCATACCAAGATAAAGTGAGTTCAAGTAAGCACGTGAACTAAGTTCAGTAAAGATATGTCGATTTTTGCTCAAGTTATCGTGTTAAAGGCCATGCGGAAGGACAGACGGACGACTGTGTATAAAAACTGGGCGTGGCATCAACCGATTTCGCCCATTTTCACAGAAAACAGTTAACGTCATAAAATCTATGCCCCTACCAAATTTCAAAAGGATTGCTATATTTTTGTTCGACTTATGGCGTTAAAAGTATCCTAGACAAATTAAATGAAAAAGGGCGGAGCCACGCCCATTTTGAAATTTTCTGTTATTTTTGTATTTTGTTGCACCATATCATTATTGGAGTTGAATGTTGACATAATTTACTTATATACTGTAAAGATATTAAATATTTTGTTAAAATTTTACTTAAAAAAATTTTTTTTTAAAGTGGGCGTGGTCCTTCTCCGATTTTGCTAATTTTTATTAAGCGTACATATAGTAATAGGAGTAACGTTTCTGCCAAATTTCATCATGATATCTTCAACGATTGCCAAATTACAGCTTGGAAAAATTTTAAATTACCTTCTTTTAAAAGTGGGCGGTGCCACGCCCATTGTCCAAAATTTTACTAATTTTCTATTCTGCGTCATAAGTTCAACTCACCTACCAAGTTTCGTCGCTTTAGCTGTCTTTTGTAATGAATTATCGCACTTTTTCGGTTTTTCGAAATTTTCGATATCGAAAAAGTGGGCGTGGTTATAGTCCGATATCGTTCATTTTAAATAGCGATCTGAGATGAGTGCTCAGGAACCTACATACCAAATTTCATCAAGATACCTCAAAATTTACTCAAGTTATCGTGTTAACGGACGGACGGACGGACGGACGGACGGACATGGCTCAATCAAATTTTTTTTCGATCCTGATTATTTTGATATATGGAAGTCTATATCTATCTCGATTCCTTTATATATGTACAACCAACCGTTATCCAATCAAACTTAATATACTCTGTGAGCTCTGCTCAACTGAGTATAATAATGTGCCTAAACTTAAACGATACAAGATAAATAGACTCCAGGTTTAGTCGATAAATTTCGTAATATTTTTAAGGAAACTGGATTATCTTTTTATTTTTCTTATGGCATACTATTCCTCGGTCTATCTGGCTCATAAACCTTATAATCGGGTTATTGTTCTCGATGTATCATCTTATTATAACGCCTTATATAAAACTCATTAGTGAGTTATAAGTCTTATATATAATGTCCTAATGTAAGTCAAATTTTGTTTGGTCCATAAGCTTTATAATAAGGCTATTATATTTTCTCCAATGGCTTATAATAATTCCTTATGTAAGCCTATTTTTATATAGGCTATACGCCTTATACATCTTTCAAATAAATCTTAGGCCTGATGACTTAAATACAGAAAAAAAGGGGTAGGAGGAGAGACTCGCCGCTCAACTAATATTCCTTATAGAATTAAGGCCTGATGTTATAAACTTTTTAGCCATATGAAATAAGGCTTATATAAGGTTAAAGTTTCTTGCTGAGAAAATTTAATTATATAGAAATTGTATGTGTGTAAATAGTAAGCAAAATATCCATATGAGCAAATATGTAGGGATGTGGAAACAAATTTTGGTAAATAAACCAAAGTATATAGATGTCAGAAGAGGCGAAGGGACTGTGGTAAACTTGTAAATGTGCACGTATGTATGTATTTATTTACGTATACACACTGCACCGTTCCAAAAAAAATATATATATGCTTTTTTAGTGCCTTACGATTCCGCTTTTGTGTCTTTATTGAATATCAAATTACATATTAGTTTTGTTTTAAGAGAAACTGAAAGAAAACAAAAGATTTACTGGCATATTGCGATTATACCATGTCAAAATCCGCCACGTTACCATTGTTAAGCAATTTCGTAATGCTATTGTGGCGAATTTTAGCATCACTAAGCTGTTAGTAAATAAAGGCACAACAACAAAACATTAAAGCAAGCTACACTTGTGTACATGAACACATCAATCATCATCATTACACACATACATAGAAGGCGACGAAGAGATAACTCAACCCCAGCGGGTTAGAAGGTTAGAATATACCCGCGGTAGATATGCCTGTCGTAAGAGGCGATTAAAATACTGGATTCAAGGGGTTTGTGTAGCGCAGCCCTTTCAGTTGCCAGCGCAATACATAACTTCTCCAAACCCAATTGTCAACCTCACCTATCCGTGGCGAATCCTGTTTCATTAACAGCCGAGGCTCTGGCGACACCGAACTCATCATGGATCTGGGGTGTGGGAGGGCGGTATGGCCAAGAAGGTCGCACGTGGTCATAAAAAATCGTTCCCAAGATGGTCTGGCTTGGTACGTACCGGACCTGCATCCGGCAAAGGACCATCAAGTCGGTAACACTCCCCAACGCCTTCGGGAAGTGTCCTTATCCCTACAACAACAACAACAACAAGACATAACTCACTCATACACATGTAGTCATCAGCCGAAGTTGTTACTCACACATATACACGCATATAGCTCAATTACCAAGCAGGAGATTCTAGAAGGCGAAACGTCTAGACCTTAGTAGAAATATGTGGACGAGGCAACAGTTTGATTTAAACACGCTATTAGTTGCGAAGTGCAGTATAATTGTGAGGTATAGTTATTTATTCGACAGTTCTGCGATTCGAACATTAGCAGAAGGTTTCAAATAAGCGTAATTCCCCAGAATTCGTTAAAATTGGTGTCAGAAGAGGAACTGTTGATAAATTCCGAAGATTTCAAATACAAGTTTGACATGGCGAAATTAAGTGAATTGAAGATCCAACAACTAAAAATGGAGTTGGAGAAACGTGGATTAAATACAACCGATAATAAGATTGAACCTCAAGCACGGCTACGCAAGGTTATGGAGTCGGAAGGAATTAATGTGGACGAGTATGTCTTCAATCCTGATGGGGACGAGACATTAACAAAATCTGGAGAGAAGAATCCAGTCGCAAGGGGCGAGATTAATGCGATATTGGCTTTGTTATCACAGATATCGAAAAAAATGCAAACCCAGGAAACACGCACAACAGAAATGTCATCACAAATATCCACAAGTATAACATCCCAACTGGAATAACAGAAGACATATATGGCATATCAACTGGAATCGCAGGAGACTCGTAAAACAACTAAGAAGGAAACAAAACTGGAAGAACAGAAGACATATATGACATCTGAGTTGGCTGAGCAGTTGAAAGCACAGGAGGCCCGCATATCCTCGCAGCTGGAGGCACAGCAGATAAGGGCATCATTGAAGCTGGAGGCGCAGGATACAAAAATTTTAGAACAAGCGAGCATAGGAAACGGATATACCAAATCGAGTGGCAAAACCGCTACCAAAAAGCGAATGAGATTTGCAGGAGTTTGCGTCGGATGTCGAAAGGCTGGCCCATCTAGCAAATGCGGACGCACCCGTGGAATACACCGAGAGGGTAAAAATCCAGAGCATTATTAATGGCATACGGGACGTGGAAACGAAGCGAGCTACATACGCTAACCCAAAGCCATTGCATTGACTCAGGAAACTGCCTCACTATTGAGTAAACCAGCGTACAAAGCCGATCGTGTGGAAATGGAAAGGGCACATTGGGTAGACACAATTTTGGAAGCACTGAAGAGAGCACAACAGAAATATGCCGGAGTTACGAAATGTTTCAAGTACGACAACCCAGGTCACATTGCACGTCATTGCAGCACCGGTCCTAATAGTTCCAACAATGTGGGTGGCCATAAACGCGGAGCTGAAGTAGATGAGCAAATCTCAAAGACCACTCAGTCGTTAAACTAAAGCGAGTCAGCCGCAAAAGGCGATAGCTGGCTCCCTCAATTGAATGCTCCATAATCTCTATCGCGCAAATTGGAAGAATGTCACGCAATCTTACTGTCGGAGGACATGTGGATGGAAGGGAAACGTTTAGAAATAAATAAATGTAAGGCGCGATATCCTACGAAGAGATCTAAGGCCGAGCTTCTCATCCATTTTGCGTCGTGCTCCTCTTGATTTTCCCTACAAATTGGCCGGACGGGACCTACATGTTTTATACCGACTCCGAACGGCATCTGCAAGGCAGATGAGTTTTCACTGAGAGCTTTTCATGGCAGAAATACACTCGGATCGCTTGCCAGACATTGCCGAGGGGCGACCCCGCTTAGAAAAATTTTCTTCTAATTGAAAAACCTTATTTCTAAAATTTTGATGTTGCTTTGCCCGGGGTTTGAACCCAGGGCATACGGTGTGGAAGGCAGAGCACGCTACCATCACACCAATGTGGCCGCGAAGGGAACGTTTACTGACTGTATATATGGGTACATCTCACTCCATCATTTGAGTGGATTTAGTCAACAAGAAGATAAGACCATAGCATGGAGCAAGATTGCGTACAGCCACTGGAGAAGACACCACGGTTCTAGCAGAAGTAGCATGTGAAGTCGCAATTGGGAACGTCACGGTAGTACACAATTTTATAGTGGCAGACATTGTTGATGAAGTCATAATTGGAGTGGACTTCTTAATCGACCAAGGCATCAAGATCGACATGCGAAGCAAGACGATGCGATATAAGAACATGGATGTGCCACTTATTTTCGGCTACGAGAAAGGCTACAGCAGTAAACGATTGCTGGTGGAGGAGAATCAGCAAATACCACCAAAATCGGAGGCAGTAATCCGGGCAAAGGTTGATGTAGATTGTGGGACACACAAATTGTGGGTTGTCGAGGTAGCAAACAAATCAACACCGAATGTACTTGTAGAAAAGACCCTGGCTATGACTAAACAAGAAGGATGTATTCCAGTAAGAGTACTTAATGAGTTCAATACACCACTCAAATTGATCAGAGGAACTAATTGGGAAGATGCCAAGAAGTGGAGGTAGTAGTCAATTGTGAACAGCTCCAGAAAAACGTTTTAACTTGCAAGATTGATCTTTCAGATGACATCATGGCATGGACGAAGGGACTAGAGGAAGACTATCAGGGTAAGGCAAAGCAACTGCTAAATACGCCAACATATTTGACTAGGGTAGTTCCAAACCCATCAAATTGGCACTGGAGATGCGAGGCCGATCTGCAAAGCTCCTCGTTGTGTTCCACTGGCGAAGCGGGAAGTTGTAGTCAAATCATACAAGAACTGAGCGACAGTGGCGTCATCGAACCATTAGCTAGTCCGGTGTTACTTGTGAAGAAGAAAGATGGAAAAATGAGGTTTTGCGTGGACTACCGCAAGTTGAGCGACGTTACGAAAAAGGATAGCTACCCATTGCCAAGAATTGAAGATACCCTAAACTCGCTATCTGGTAGGAAATGGTTTTCCACACTGGACTTGAAAAGCGGCTACTGGCAAGTGGAGGTGAAGGAGGAAGATAAGGCAATTTAGAGTGACGCATTTTGGGCTTTGTAATGCACCAGCTACTTTGGAGAGACTCATGGGTCAGGTACTGAAAGGACTACCTGGACGACATCATCGTATTGGGAAAGAACTTTGAAGAACATCTGAAGAACTTGGAGGAGGTTTTCCAAAGAATAGCTGATGCTGGTCTGAAACTTAGTCCCAAAAAGTGTTCTCTGTTCAAGAAGCAAGTTAGTTACTTGGGTCATAAGGTAACGACAGAGGGCATCTGCACTGCGAATGAAAAAAAAAGCTGCAAAGGATTGGCCAAGAACACAGAACCTGCCTGAAGAAGTGTCCTTAGGCTGTGCACATATTACAGCCGAATTGTACCAAACTTTGTCAGCGTACCCCATAGCCTCCATGAGCTTACAAGAAAACATACAGCTTTTGAATGGACGAAGGAGCAAGAAGTTGCTTCTCAAACATTGAAAGAGCGTTTGTGCACTGCCTCAATGTTGGCATATCCGATTCCAGGAGCAACGTTTATTCTAGATACAGATGCAAGTGGATATGCTATAGGAGGCGTTTTTTCGGAATTGGTCGATGGACAGGAGAAGTTAGTTGCATATTACAGCCGAACAATTGGAAAACCAGAAAGGAACTATTGCGTTACACGAAGATAGCTGTTGGCATTGGTAGAGGGCACTAAACATTTCCACAAGTACCTCTACGGACAGTGCTTCCACGTCAGGACAGATCACGCAGCGTTGAAATGGCTCCTGCAGTTCCGTAACCCAGAAGATCAATTTCCACAGTGGATGGAGCGACTATAAAGCTATGACTTTTCTATTGAGCATCGAAAAGGTAGTGCCAGTGGGAATGCCGATGCAATGTCAGGAAGACCATGTAATTTGGTTGTGAGGATGGTTAATGCAAGAAGAAAGTGATAGTTGTTCCCAAAAAAGGATTTCTGACGTTCTCAGCGAACTACATAATGGTCCAAGTGGAGGTCATCTTGGAATCACGAAGACGGTCGATAAAATTAAGCAGAGATTCTATTGGGTTGGTTGCCGTCAGTCGGCCACTGAGTGGATTGTCAATTGCGAGGTTTGCAGCAAAGCAAAATGTGCCAAAAGCGAAGTCATGGCCAGATGAAGCAATATTACTCAGGTGCGCCATTTGAAAGGGTCGCTATAGATGTCGCAGGTCCATTTCCTACTAGCAACCGCGGAAACAAATATGTACTGGTGGTTATGGATTATTACAGCAAATGGCCAGAGGTATACCCAATCCCAAGTCAAGAAGCGGAAACAGTGGCAGAAGTATTTACAAACAATTGGGTTGCAAGGTATGGTGTACCAATGGAGTTATATTCTGACCAAGGGAGAAATTTTGAATCAGCTCTGTTCCAATAAATATGTGAAACATTGGGCATTCGAAAAACACGGACAACTGCATTGCATCCTCAGTCCGATGGTATGGTGGAACGAATCAATAGAACCTTGGAGGAGCACTTAAGGAAAATAGTCGACAAGTTCCGTAAAGAATGGGATACGCATATATCATTATTCTTGATAGCTTACCGATCGGCAGCGTATGAGACAACGGGCCAAACCCCCGCAAAGGTAGTTTTTGCAATGACCTTCGACTGCCAGGTGATTTGAAGTTTCGGATAAATGCCGATGCAGAGAGAAATGCCAAGAAATCCACTGGTGTCTTGGAGGAAGAGATGAGAGAAATAACCGATCTTGTAAGGCAACGAACCAAGATTAGGAGTGATAAGATGAAAGCCAGATACGATAGAGCAATTAATTCGGACGGCTTTTGGAAAGGATATTTGCTGCTGCTATACAACCTACAACGAAAAAAAGGTTTGTCACCAAAATTGCGGTGTAATTGGGAAGGCGCATACAAAGTTGCAAAACGGATCAGCGATGTAGTTTACCGCATACAAACAATTGGCAAACCACGAAACAAAATGAAAGTGGTTCATTTGGAAAGGCTGGCAGCGTTTAGATCAGAAAAATTTTCTGATCGGGAAGATCCGACTTAGGTGGAGGGCATTGTGGCGTATTTTAGCATCACTAAGCTGTTAGTAAATAAAGGAACATCAACAAAAACATTAAAGCAAGCTACACTTGTGTACAAGAAAACATCAATCATCATTTACACACTCACATGTAATCATCAACCGAAGGTGGTTCTCACGCACGCATATAGCTGGAAACTAAGCAGGAGATTCTAGAAGGTGAAACGTCTAGACCTTTGGAGAAATATACGGACAAGGCAATAGAGGGTATAAAAGCAGCGCAAGCTGAGAAATGACTTTTCAGTTCGATTCAAACACGCTATTGGTCGTAAAGTATAATTGTGAGGTACTACTCCCAAAGTAATCTAAATAAATACCAGTTTGCAATGCTGAATATTGGACTGATTTATTCAGCAGTTATCGATTTGAACGTTGGCAGGAGGTTGCATAATAATCAGGAATCTCCAGAATACGTTACAATATCTTAGCATATGGTAATAGCAAAAAGGATAAATATATTATATTATATTTATCATCTTTGGTAATAGCATACATAACAAGAGACTTCAGTTCGTATGTTTGATATCGAACACTCGCTGATTTCTATTAGGGTTTTTGAAAATTGCTTCCAAGTTTTCATTTTTGACGCATGTCAAAGCACTAGCGCAGTGTTGCCAGAACTTTTTTGCAGAAAAAAGGCTATATGGACAAAAATTAAAGGCTAAAAGAAGAAAAATTTTTTAAAGCTAAGAATAAAAGCTAAAAGTTGAAGGCAACTTTTCAATCGTTTTACTAATTTTTTTCATAAAAACCATAACAGATCTGCAAAAATGCGATTAGTATAGGATGAATGTTTAAAGATTAATTGAGGTTGGTCGTTGAATACTGCATAAGTATGCACAACCAAAAGGAAGCAGTCAAACTACCTAGCATTTTTCTTTTGAATGTAGTTTATGAATGCAGTGAAAATATTTATCGATTAGTGGCAAGCAAAATAGTAATGGAAACGGTTACTGAAAATGCAAAAATTAAAATTTTGCGTTTATTTTATACTGCTCCTCCTATATTTATGTCAATAACACCTACATTTGTGCATCGTTGCAATCACAGAAAATTACTCAGTTCAATGACGCTAAAATACATGGAAGAATAAACAGATGGAAAGTTATATGACAGTAGATGTCTCTGCTTATTAAAAGGGGTTTTTGGACCCCAACTCCGGATTTAGAAGGCATGAAAATGTCGCGTCAGGTACCCAGACTTGCCCATATACATAAACAAGTCCCAAAATATTTCAATATCACAGTGCAATCATCATCTGATGTATGAGAATTACTGAGATCATTTCTTACAACAAAGTCGTGGCAGCATACAAATCGTAGCGTAACAAAATCGTGGCAATATTTCTTACAGAATAAGAAAAGGGGCACAAACTCAGTCGTTTTGCAGAGTGACAGGCTACATAGTTCAAAAGTTAGAATCTGAGAGTGTAGCAAAGAAAAGAAAATGGCAAAAGAATAAAAAAGAGAGGAAGTTGGAGAGAAGCATGATTCAATTACTTGTGTATTGCACCAAATGCAAAATTTTGTTTTCAATAAGTTTATTCAACGGCCATCTTATTGGTTCCATCAATGGCAAGCTTTATAAAATTACCGAGAGGCACACGTGCTTTTGAAATAAATGTTTAATTCAGTGTTGTATCACTTTATTCAGCTCAAATAGTGACAAAAATCGATGATTAAAATTTTTTGTTAATCCATCGAAATATCTTACCACCAAAACAAGACCTCTCGTTCTGACAAATCCGTTGTTCCATCAACTATTAACAAAATTGTTTTTTCTTAAATCCGATATTACTCCTTTATGTTCCGGAGTTGCCTTTATTCTACTACAATTAAATAATTGAACGAGTTTTGAATCTGTTCAACACATATGCAGTTAGCAGTAGTGAAAAAAAAATCAAAATCGTGGCTGCTTGCTTAAAAAGCACCAAAATTGACAAAAAGGGACCAGCGCACCAAACAGAGTCCGAAGTGGCAACCGTGCTTTTCGCACGATTTTGCGACCAGGCACAAAAGGAAATGCCAAAAACCCTAACAGAAATCAGCATGTAGTTTAGGTTCGAATCGAACATGTTAACTGAAGTCTCTTGTTAATTTATCCTCCTTGGCGGACGTCTCATTAACACTTAACGCAAGATCTTGATTATGTCAGCACACTTAAGTTCGAGCGAAAACTGATGTCCAGAGAGTACTTAGATTATGGATGCAACACTTCTCTGCTTTCCTAAATGGAGACAACGATTTACCGCACAGAGCTGACGAACCCGATCCCGCAATCGATGATGATGGAATAAAAATATCCCCCCATTGATTATGACGAAGTCAGAATAGCAATAACCAGATCGAAAAACAACAAGGCCGCGTGCGCTGATGGATTGCCTGCGGAGATATTCAAATACTGCGACGATTGGAATCTTAGTGTTCTTTGCCCAGTCCACAAGAAGGGGGATACTGCAAACTGCACCACTATCGCGGAATCAGCCTTCGCAATATCGCATATAAGGTTTTGTCAAGTGTATTGTGCGAAAGATTGAAGCCCACCGTGAATCAACTGATTGGACCTTATCAGTGCGGCTTCGGACCTGGTAAATCTACCATCGACCAGATTTTCACAATGCGCCAAATCTTGGAAAAAACCCGCGAAAAAAGAATCGACACACATCACCTTTTCGTCGATTTTAAAGCCACCTTCGACAGCACGAAAAGGAGCTGCCTATATGCCGCTATGTTTGAATTTGGTTTCCCGCAAAACTTATGCGGCTGTGCAAAATGACGTTGAGCAACACCATCAGCTCAGTCAGAATTGGGAAAGGACCTCTGCGAGTCGTTAGAAACTAAATGAGGTTTCAGACAGGGTGACCCCTTATCGTGCTATTTCTTTAATTCGATGCTGGAGAAAATTATCTACCTGCAGAACTTAACCGCACTGGAACAATATTCTATAAAAGCGTGCAATTACTGGCGTATGCTGATGACATTGAATCATCGGCCTAAACACTCGCGCCCGTTAGTTCTGATTACTCCAAACTGGAAAAAGAAGCGGAAAAGATGTGTTCGATGGTGAATGAGGCCAAACCGAAGTACCTGCAGTCATCGAGCAAAGAGTCAGCGCATATGCGCCTTGGCAACCACGCGACGGTTGGCAGCCATAATTTCGAAATAGTAAAAGACTTCGTTTATTTGGAAACCTGCATCAACACTAGCAACAACATCTGCACTGAAATCCAGCGAAGAATCAATCTTGCCAATAAATGCTACTTTGGACTAGGTAGGCAATTGAAAATTAAAGTCCTCTCTCGGCGAACGAAAATCATACTCTACAAGTCACGTATCGTACCCGTCCTGCTATATGGGGCAGCCGCATGGACCATGACAACAGCAGTTGAGGCGGCTCTGGAAGTGTTTGAGAGAAAAGTTCTTCGAACGATTTTTGGACCTTTACGCATTGGCGATGGCGAGTACCGAAGAAGATTTAACGATGAGCTGTATGAGCTATACCCAGGCATCAACATAGTCAGCGAATTAAAACGCAGCGGCTGCGCTGTCTAGGCCATGTTATGCGAATGAAAGATGACGCTCCGACCAAGAAAGTTTTTCTATCGGAACCCGCCTATGGAGGCAGAGGTAGAGGGCAGCCCCCACTCCGTTGGAAGGACCAGGTGGAAAACGATTTAAACTCCCATTGGTTTGACCAATTGGCGCCGGTTGGCAGAGAAAAAGAGCGACTAGTGCGCCTTGTTGGACGGCCATAGCCTTTTAAACCGTTAAGCGCCAATTAAGTAAGTAAGTACTTAAGTTCGAGCAGTATTGTTGCTCAAAATTTAGTGCACTGCTCCCAATTCTGGTTTTTTCGCAGTGTACAATGGAATATTACCAGCTCGAAACAGATAAAAGCTCATTACGTGTACTTTTCATTAAAAATCATTCATTAAACACATGTCAAATTAATAACGTTATTCAACTTCGCAAATACATATGGGCAAGTCCTGGGTTACGGGCGTCACATTCGAACACATTTCAACCTGCATAAATGAGAAAAGAAGCAGCGGACTCAGCGGTTATAACAATATTTGAAGCAAAAATCGTGCGTACCTCAAAAATGGAAGTAAATATATATGATGTTCGGACGCGACAAGAAATATATGTAATTTTTAATTCTTTGTGAAAGTATGCAAAGTTAACAAAGCTGAGGGGAAATTTTAATGCCTTAAATGAAAGAAAAATTAACCCAATGCCAGTAGATTTTCGGAATATGAAATATCTTTTTAAAACGCTGGATATAAACATAAGCACGATTACGGACGCGACAATTTTGTTCTCAATGAACAACACTATATGACATTGAAAATAAATTCTTTGCCAGACATCAAGTTTTAGGTCTAGTAGAGTAAACAAAATCGACATATCAAGATTTTCGAATATGCCCTCAGAGTCCGGGCTAAGGGGGCAAACCTCCCTTTTCATAAGCGAAGATGTTTACTGCTATATAACTTTCACCCTGTTTATACTACGATAAATTTTTAGATCCTGCAATAGAGTACATTCTTGTGCTTCTAACGATGTACAAGTGTTAGTTTATGGAACAAATAGAACAAAAGTGCAAAATAAATCAAAACTTTAAAGAGACCATATATAATTTTGCGTTCAAAAAACTCACGAATATAATAAATCGATTGTAATTTGGAAAAGATATTCCCATTTAGCCATTTCTAGGCGACAAGTATATATAGCTATTTTTATTTTTTTTTCAAAACAGATAAGATTCACAAGAAAAATGAAAGCTAGTTTGTACTGCCCTCTTTTGTGTCTTCATATGAAATTGTTGAATATACCAGAAAATCCTACATTAATCTTTAAAATTCATATCTTGTTGAAATCAGAACTGATTCTAGATTTTGCTCATATAATCCTTTCTATATATAATTAAAAATATATACAACAATTTAAATTTTGCCATATTTTGTAAGATTTCTCTAACATCTTCAAGAATCAACTAACAGTTCATAAACTGCTGAAAGCGCAAAATTCCCTCTTTTCTGACGACATATAAGTTTTGTTCGTTGGCTATACAGAAATAAAGTTATGGGCCAATATATGGATCAACTAATGGGCTAGAGGTAATGGAATGACAAATTTTGGACACCAATAAAAAATGTTACCCGAACTTTCCGGAAAAATTTTAGTAAGCAGTCTTATTAAACATCTGAAATCTTTTTTATAAAACCTCTGTTTTTCAAAGTTTTTTTTTAAAGGTCTGGACAAAATTTTATTAAAAACAAAAATATAGATCTTGGTTTAACAGCGCAACAATATAAAGAAACGCTGTATTTTGTTAGTAAAACATTCATATTCGCAAAACCGATGAAGCATTTCTTTGAAAATGTTTCTCTGTCCAGAATGAGGGGGATGAATAAATTATTTGATTTCCACATCATACTCATATTTGACCTTTAATCCCAAGTGATAGAAATAAAGTCTGCCCAATTTTGATTGTTGGTTCGTGATGGACTTCATTTGGGATTCGCCCACATATAATCAAAAATTTCAAGAAATTTTTCTTTAGAAAAGTATAGCAGAATGTTTTGTCAAGGCGGTGCTGATTTCATTTCGCTAGAATATCAAACAATACATTTTAATTTGTTATTTTGATAGAGACAAATCTGTTTGTTCAGCTAATTAAAATAAACAAAAAACAAGTAAGGCTATTGTGGATAAAACAAGTGTGATTCTGCATAGAAGTCAAAATTACAAATATATTGGATCACCTGATTCTTGTCTGACTATCGTTGTTTCATTCTGTATCTTTTTCTATCACACGCAGAAGATAGCATGCCCTATGCGCCGCCATATTGAACAACCTGTCAGGCGGTGACGAATAAGATATCACACTTGCTTTATCCACAATAGCCTTACTTGTTATAACCCTTCATGAAAATGAAATGGTATATTAACCTTGGCACAAATATCAAAATTGTAAGTCCTAAAAGGAAAATAGATAGAGCCACCAATAAGCATACCGAAGTGACTAGGATGAAGAGATGAGTTGATTTATCCATGTTCGTCTGCCCGTCTGTTGTATGCAAACTAGTCCCTCAATTTTAGAGATATCTTGATAAAATTTGGTGAGCGGATATATTTAGGTGTCCGATTAGACATTTGTCGAAACTGGCCGGATCGGACCACCATGTGCTGTATCCGCCATACAACCGATTTTTCAGAAATAAGGATTTTTGTCATATCTTCCTCAATTTATCAGATTGAAGCTTCAAACTTCACCATATGCTTTCGTATGTTGCACATATAATTGTCTGAAAAAATAAATGATATCGGTCGTATATATAGCATATATCTCCCACCACCGGTTGTTCAGATAAGAAACTTTTCGTAATTTCTGCCCCTTTTTAGCAGCTAGAACCTTCAAATTTCAACGAATGCTTACGCTTATAACATATATTGTTGAAATAAGTTATTCGTTGTCACAGTTTTTACATGCAGACAACAATAAACGTGAAACTTTGTACCCTCGCACGAAGTACCCACCTATTTTTTAATTTTATATTTATCTTAAAAATCGCTTAGGTATACGCATCTGTTCACTATATATTTCTTATTTTATACAGCCAATTATTTGGATATTACGAATGGGGTAAGGTTATTGTTCAGCCCGATTCATGAAAAGCTCTTCGGTACAGCCCGTCCTTACTTGTTTTTTGTTTATTTTAATTAGCTGAACAAACAATTTGTCTCTATCAAAATAAGAAACTAAAATGTATTGTTTGATATTCTGCGAAATGAAATCAGCACCGCCTTGACAAAACATTTTGCTATACTTTTTTAAAAAAAATTTCTTGAATTTTTTTGATTATATGTGGGCGAATCCCAAATAAAGTCCATCACGAACCAACAATCAAAATTGGACAGACTTTATTTCTATCACTTGGGATTAAAGGTCATATATGAGTATGATGTGGAAATCTAATAATTTATTATTTCCCCGCATCCTGGACAGAGAAACATGATTTCAAATAAAGGCTTCATCGGTTTTGCGAAAATGGAGGTTTTATAAAAAAGCTTTCAGATATTAAATAGGTCTGCATCCTAAAATTTTTCCGGAAAGTTCGGGTAACATTTTTATTGGTGGTGTCTAAAATTTTTCAAGTCCATTACCTCTCTGCCATTAGTTGATCCATATATTGGCCTCTAACTTTTGCGCTTTCAGCAGTGTATAAACCATTAATTTATTATTGGCAATGTTAGGGGAATCTTACAAAATATGACGAAATTTAAAACTTTTGTGTTTCTTTTTTAAGTTATTTTAAGTTATATATACAAAGGATTATCTGAGAAAAATTTCTAATCAGTTCTGAAATTTAGTACTTGAAATTTAAAGATTAATGTCGGTTTTTCTGGGTATTCAACAATTTCATATGAAGACACAAAAGAAAGCAGTACAAACTAGCTTTCATTTATCTTGTGAATCTTATCGGTTTGAAAAAAAATATATATTTATATATATATTTCTCGCCTAGAAATGGTTAAATGGGAATATCTTATCCCAATTACAATCGATTTATTATATTCGTGAGTTTTTGAACGCAAATTATATATGGTCTCTTTAAAGTTTTGATTTATTTTGTACTTTTGTTCTATTTGTTCCATAAACTAACATTTGTACATCGTTAGAAGCACAAGAACGTACTCTATTGAATGATCTAAAAATTTATCGAAGAATAAACAGGGGGAAAGTTATATGGCAGTAAACATCTGCGCTTATGAAAGGGGAGGTTTGTCCCCTTAGCCTGGACTCTGAGGGCATATTCGAAATTCCTGATATGCCGATTTTGTTTATTCTACTAGACCTAAAACTTGATGTCTCGCAAAGAATTTATTTTCAATGTCATATAGTGTTATTCATTGTGAAAAACTTATCGCGTCCGTAACCGTACTTATGTTTATATCCAGCGTTTTAAAAAGATATTTCATATTCCGAAAATCTACTGGCATTGGATTCATTTTTCTTTCATTTAAGTCATGTAAAATTTCTCCTCAGCTTTGTTAACTTTGCATACTTTCACAAGAATTAAAAATTACATCTATTTCTTGTCGCGGCCGAACCTCATATATACATATATGTACTTCCATTTTTGAGGTACCCACAACTTTGCTTCAAATATTGTAATAACCGCTCAGTCCGCTGCTCCTGTTCTCATTTGTGCAGGTTGAAATGCGTTCGAATATCGCGTTCGTAACCCTGGACTTGCCCATATGTATTTGCGTAATTGAATAACGTTATTAAGTTGACACGTGTAAAATGAATGATTTATAATGAAAAGTACACGTAATTAGTTGTATCTGATTCGAGCTGGTAATATTCCATCGTACACTGCGAAAAAACCAGATTTGGGAGCAGTGCACTAAATTTTGAGCAACAATACTGCTCGAACTTAAGTGTGCTGAAATAATCAAGATTTGCATTAAGTGTTAATAAAACTTCAGCCAATGAGGATAAGTTAACAAGAGACTTCAGTTAACATATTTGATTCGAACCTAAACTAGTCGCTGATTTCTGTTAGGGTTTTTGACATTTCCTTTTGTGCCTGGTCGCAAAATCGAAGCGAAAAGCACGGTTGTCGGACTCTGTTTGGTGCGCTGGTTCCTTTTTGTCAATTTTGGTGCTTTTTAAGCAAGTAGCCACGATTTTGATATTTTTTATTTTTCACTACTGCTAACTACAAATGTGTTGAACAGATTCAAAACTCGTTCAATCATTTAATTGTAGCAGAACAAAGGCAACTCCGGCACATAAAGGAGTAATGTCGGATTTAAGAAAAAACAATTTTGTAGTTGATGAAACAACGCACTTGCCAGAACGAGATGTCTTGTCTTGGTGGTTAGATATTACGATGGATTAACAAGCAATTTTAGTCTCGATTTTTGTCACTATTTCAGCTGAATAAAATGATACAACACTGAATTAAAAATTTATTTCAAAAGCACGTGTGCCTCTCGGTAATTTTATAAAGCTTGCCATTGATGGAACCAATAAGATGGCAGTTGAAAAAAATTATTGAAAACAAAATTTTGCATTTAGTGCAATACACAAGTAACTTCCTATCTTTTTTATTCTTTTGCCATTTTCTTTTCTTTGCTACACTCTCAGATTCTAACTTTTGAACTATGTAGCCTGTCATTCTGAAAAACGACTGAGTTTGTGCCCTTTTCTTATTCTGTAAGAAATATTGCCACGATTTTGTTATGCTACGATTTGTATGCTGCCACGACTTTGTTATAAGAAATGATCTCATTAATTCTCATACATCAGATGATGATTGCACTGTGATATTGAAATATAATGAGACTTATTTATGTATATGGGCAAGTCTGGGTTCCTGACGCGACATTTTCATGCCCTCAAAATCCTGAGTTGGGGGCCAAAAATCCCTTTTAATAAGCGGAGACATCTACTGTCATATAACTTTCCATCTGTTTATTCCATGTATTTTTGCGTCATTGAACTGAGTAATTTTCTGTGATTGCAACGATACACAAATGTAGGTTTTATTGACAGAAATATAGAAGAAGCAGTATAAAATAAACCCAAAATTTTAATTTTTGCATTTTGAGTAACCGTTTCCTTTACTATTTTGCTTGTCACTAATCGACAAATATTTTCACTGCATTCAAAAGAAAAATGCTAGGTAGTTTGACTACTTCCTTTTGCTTGTGCATATGCAGTCGTGAATACACCAACCTCAATTAATCTTTAAACATTCATCCTAGACGAATCGCATTTTTTGCAGAGCTGTTATGGTTTTATGAAAAAAAAATGAGTCGAACGCTTGAAAAGTTGCCTTTAATTTTTAGCTTTTATTCTTAGCTTAAAAAAAGTTTTTATTTAGCTTCTTTTAGCTTTTAATTTTTGTCCATATAGCCCTTTTTCTGCAAAAAAGTTCTGGCAGCAAGGCGAATCTATACTAGGTGGTGGCAAAGCGAATTCAACCAATTCGTCGTGAGGAAGAATGTCAAGTCAAAAGAAATTTTTTCATTGATTTCGATTAACTGACATGTTGTAGTACAAGGCGCTGTATGGAAAATTATCAAGAAGAAGCAATCAGCTGATGGGATAACACCACCTGTAATGAATTCGACGTGACTGCTCTAGTGTTTTCACATCCGGCGAAAATTAAAATGAAAAGTGGGAAGCAAATGTCAAAAACCCTAATAGAAATCGGCGAGTGTTCGATATCAGATATACGAACGAAGGCGAATCCATACCAGGCAAAGCGAATTCAACCAATCAGCCGCGCCGAAGAATGTCAAGTCAAAAGAAGATTTTCAATGATTTCGATTAACTGACATATTGTTGTACAAGGCGTTGTATGGAAAATAAACAAGAAGAAGAAATCAGCTGTTGGGGTAACAACACCTGGTACTGAATTCGTCTTGATACGAACGGACGTCCCTTGTTATGTATGCTATTACCATATGCTGGCACGACGAGAGGGGTGGAGGAATGGGGGGGATTCCCGCGGGCACGGGGTTTTTCAGGGGGCCCGTGATTTAGAGGTACTAAGAAATTTTTTTTTAATTCAGGAAGGTCTTTGCTTGTTCCATGTGCAAATTTTAAGCCGAATTTCAAAATCAATGAATATTGATAATGATGTTTTGCCTGGGCCTGAGGAGACAATAAAAACATCAAACAAAACGTATGTTTACATGAATCCGAAATCGTAAAGTTTTCATGGTGACAGTGATGAAGGTTCATCTTCAAAAATTCTTCCAACAATACCACCAACTCTGTATCAAAGTCCAGATTATTTAAACGACTTCGATATCGGTACGGTGAATAATCAGTTTATGCGATCTGAAGAAGTCAACGAAATAATTCGTCGAGGTCATCAAAACTGTCCTGTTATTTTTCTACGTGATTGTCATGACAAGGCATTCCCTATCTTGCCAAATGAAGAGAGAGTGGAGCGCGACTGGTTAGTGTGGAGTGGCAGTAGGAATGCTTTTTATTGCCTACCATGTCGTCTGTTAAGCACCAATACTTTAAATCGACCTAAAATTTGTTGTGCGGATATTCGAAATTCCAGGTATGGAAGAAATTATACGATAAACTGCCATCACACGAAAATACTCAAGATCACATTAAATGTTATATTCAATGGCGATCTTTACAAAATCTAATTCAAAAAAAGGCTACAATTGATACACTTATCAATGAACAGCTAATCACTGAAACTCAAAAGTGGAAAGAAATTTTATATAGAACTTTGGACACTATTTTATTTTAGGGTGAAAGAGGCCTAGCTTTAAAAGGCGAAAATATATATATTGGTGAACAAAACAATGGATAGTTTTTGGGCATCTAAGATCTCATAAGCCGTTATGATCCGATACTTAGAGATCATTTGGAGAAAGTTAGGATTTCACAACAGCAGCACAAACGTTTACAAGTTCACTATCTTTCCCCAGACATTCAAAACGAGTTTATAGAAATTTATGCAAAGCACATGAGGGAAACTATATTAGATCAAGGAAAGAAAGCCAAGTGAAATAATAAATGTAAGGCGCGATAACCTCCGAAGAGATCTAAGGCCGAGCTTCTCTTCCAATTTGCGTCGTGCTCCTCTTGATTTTCCCTACAAATTGGCCGGACGGGACCTACATGTTTTATGCCGACTCCGAACGGCATCTGCAAGGCAGATGAGTTTTCACTGAGAGCTTTTCATGGCAGAAATACACCCGGAGCGCTTGCCAAACACTGCCGAGGGGCGACCCCGCTTAGAAAAATTTTCTTCTAATTGAAAAACCTTATTTATAAAATTTTGATGTTGCTTTGCCCGGGAGTTGAACCCAGGGCATACGGTGTGATAGGCGCAGCACGCTACCATCACACCACGGTGGCCGCCGTCCAAGTATTTTGCTATTATCGTTGGTGCTATGCCTGATGCTAGTCACGTTCACTACGTTCATTTTGCATTAACTATATTTCAATTCGAAAGCACCAAATTTTACAATTCAAGAACGGTTTTTGGCTTTCGTGAATTGTAACCAAAAAACTGGTCAGAAAATCGATGATCTAATTTGCCATACTCTAGGTAAACATGAAATCCTATTAAACGATTGTCGTGCACAAGCAGGCATGCTTAACGAACGAAACGATATCATTTCGTTACGATAATCAACGCTACGATAATCAACGCTAATAAACGAAACGAAGTCACTTTAATTTAACGTTAATTTGTCGTTCTTAACGTTAATAAACGAAACGAAAGGACTTCGTTTCGTTTATTAACGTTGATTATCGTAACGAAATGATATCGTTTCGTTCGTTAAGCATGCCTGTGCACAAGGGTGCGATAACGGCGCCAATATGAAAGGAGTTTACAACGGAGCACTACGTCACATTCTCGACAAAAACTCGAATGCTCATTACTCGCCTTGTGTAACCCACAGTCTCAATTTATGTGGTGTTGATGCTGCAGAATGTTGTACGGCTGCAATTACTTTCTTCGGAGTTGTATAAAATGTTTTACTATTTTCAGCAGCATCCAGAACGATGGGACATCCTCACAAGAAATGTACCGAGCTCTCTTCATAGTCTTTCAGCCAAAAGCCAAATTTTACTGCGCAAGCATACGGAGATGTTACCGGCATTCTCAAGTACATCAACAAGTTCGAATGTATCTTGCTGTCCTCAATTTGGTTCAAAATACTGTCTACCATTAATGAAAGAAACTTGGTCCTCCAAGCTAGAGAAGCCACCATAGATGTTGAGGTCCCACATCTAGATGCCTTATTAGCTGGTTTGAAGTTGATCAGAAACCAATGGGAAACAATTTTAAACTAATGCAAAACAGTTGCTATTCAATAGAACATCTCGCCAGAGTTTCCGGCCATTCGAAAGAGAAAACCCAAAAGACTTTCTGAAGATAATTTAAATGACATGATTACGGATGATTCAGAGTCTGATTTTAAAAACAATTCATTCCTGGCGATCGTTGATTCGGTAATCACTGGCATTACTGAACGATTTTCAGCTATGAGAAATTTGAGTGAGACGTTTTCCTTTTTGTGGCAATTTGAAGACAAGGATGAAACTACGGTTCGGGCGAGCGCAGCAAAATTTGTCGAAAAAAACAAGTCGAACATTTCTCAAAGCTTAGATTGCGAAATAATTCACTTGAAACACATTTACGAAGCAAATTTTGATAAATATCTGTCACCATTTGAAATCTGTTTATAATTTTCCCCAAAAATTGTGTTGCTTTACGTATCTTTTGCACTATACCTGTCACTGTAGCTAGTGCAGAACCTTCCTTCAGCGGCCTTTCAAGAGTCAAAAACTTTCATAGATCGTGTTCATCTCAAGAGCGAGCTTCAGGACTTGCCACGCTTTGTGTTGAATCCGTTTTTGCAAGACAGTTAAATTTTGATATTGATTTAAAATTTATAATCATCATTAAATTTATCAGAAATGTATTATAATGGTACCAAATCACTAGAAAAGATTATTTGAAACAATATGTGGCTGTTAAAAGAAAATTTTATTTCTACGTTACAATAAAATAGTATAAATAGCATATATGTAATATTCCTATATTGCTACAAAAGGCTAGGTACATTCCCAAACATCAAAGTGCCGATATATTGCTGTTTAAACGTTTTTGTTTTTGTATTCAATAATCGAATGTACCTAAATTTAAATTTTCCCTTGTCTCACTTATGCTGCTAAAATCACAAACATTTTGTAGGCTGTCTTGTTTTGAGATCGAATTCAAAACTCATTGCGAGCATTTCGTATTAGCAATATAGGAGTACTACATCTTAATATATAAAAAACACGTGTTACAACATTTTTGGCCGCGATGTACTCCTAAACTACTGAACCGATTTTGAATTGGTTTTTCACCCCGCGTGTAGTTTGATCTAACTTGAGAGATAGGATAGGTTATATCTCATTTTATGAACGCAATATTATTTTATTGCGATTTTTTTTATTTGTTTATACGTAATAATAAAATGTTACGTATACGCAGTGGCACTCATGTTTTCAGGTGGTGCAGATATACTTCCGTGTGTTTGCTTGGTGTTTAATTAAACAACCTGCTTATCAATAAAAAATATTTTAGCGAATTATATCAAGTATAGCACATCACCAGGATCGCCGAGAGGTTGGGGCGGGGGCGGTTTCTGAGGGGGCCCGCGATTTAGAGGTACTATGATATTTTTAATTCAGGAGAATCTTTAGTTGTGTAGAGGGCAATATTCATACCCCTGGGTGACTAGGACTGGGACTGAGACTCGGAGTGGGACTGGGACTGGGACTAGAATAAAATACATACCACCCTCTGGCACAGGCAATAAGGGATGCAGAAGAATGAGAAGAATTTGAGAGAAGAGAAAAGAGAGAAGGAGATTGAGAAAGAGATAGAACGAAACGAAGATGGAGATAGATGAAGCGAAAAATACGGAAGGAGGAGTGAATAAAATAATTAGGAAAAAGTGAAGAGGGGGGGAGGGCAGAGTCAGACGGGAAAAGCTTATTAAAATGTATGCAGATAGGCCAAATTTAGGGCAGGAAAACGTCTGCCGGGTCTTCTAGTATATGATAAATAGTAAATATTTTGTGTTAATTTAATTTTCAGCTCTTAGTCAAAAATCATTTAGTTGATGTGACAAAATTTTTTTTGATGTAATCCATCAATAATTATTCATCAATGAGACGTCATTAATTCAAATTAATCAAATGTATTAGTAAATTTTTTATAGGGGGCCCGTAGATTGTTTAGTCCCGGGCCCGGATTTTCTCTCTACGGCCTTGACCGTATGATAAGATATGACCATGAAAACAGTACCGAAAATAATCATTTAATAGTCCCAACAAATCAAGAAATGTTCGTAGTCGCGAAAATGATCACACAGTGATAATTAGAAGGAATAATATGCTGGATTTCGCAAAAAGGCAGGCCGCAATTCTCACTGAAATACTTTTTTTTTAAATGATCTTGAAATAGTTCCACCAATATTAATATTATTTAATTGTTAATGTAAAAATCGGAGCGTCAAGATTAAATTGTGCAAAAGACACAATAGTGCATCCGCTTTTTTATTCCCATCTATTCCCTTATGGATTGCTTACACTCTAACAAACTTTTAGATGCTGCGATATGCGAGATTATTGCTTTAATTGCTGCTTGGCTGTCCATATAAAAGTGGACGCAGTTGCAGGTAAGCTATTTTCTTCCAATGTTCCTACTGTTTGAAAAACGCTGCAGTGACCTGGTAGTTTGTAGGATCCGTTTTTTTTCGGATAAGCACAGTATAACGCAAAACCCTACTCCTGTGGAAAGGAGTCTGGTATCTCTGTTAGTTAGCAGCGAAAGAGACAAATTGGTGACAGCGAGGAGAGATGAACAAACAGTGAGTGTTGAGTTGTATATTTGCCGACAAACAAGGGAGACCTAAAAGACGCGACCTATCAATTCTTTAACTAAATTTATTGTATTAAACTATGTATATCTTTTTTAAATTTATTTGAAATCAGCAAATTCTGTCTCTTAGCATGCAGGCCAAGGGGCCAGTGTCTCGTAATTATAGCAGTGATCCTAAACATTTCTTTTTTGACCTATGTAGTAGTTCGCCAGCTCTCCTACTATTGTAATTCGGCCAGTTTCTCTAATTTATCTTGTAGTTATCTGAGAAGTATCAGTTAGAGACTTCTAACTACTTAAATGGCGGTGACGTCATCTGTTGCCTTCACAAGGATAAAAAGCATCCGGGTATCGCCACCAGCCACATTAAAGCAACGGACCTTAGAGGTGCATGCCCCACGTAATACATCTTCAAATGTTTGCAAGAGGCTTGTTTTTTTCTTCTGGAGCGTGGTTTTACGTGACGGGTGCCAAGCCCAGCACACGACCTTCTTAGCGGGGATGATCGTATTACTATTCACGTTTGTAAAGCGAGCAGTCGCACTTTATGGCAGTCGGACTCTGCTGATAAAATCCCCCAGCTAGCCCTTAAACCCCTTATGTCAGAGTGGCCTAGCCAAGTCTAGCACGTTTAATATAATAAATTTAGTTAAAGAATTGATAGATCTCGTGTTTTAGGTATTTCTTGTCTGCCGGCAAATATACAACTCAACACTCACAGCTTGTTCATCTCTCCTCGCTGTCACCAGTTTGTCTCGTTCGCTGCTAACTAACAGAGATGCCAGACTCCTTTCCACAGGAGTAAGGTTTGCGGTATACTGTGCCGATCCGAAAAAAAACGGATCCTACAAACTGCTAGGTCACTGCAGCGTTTTTCAAGCAGTAGGAACATTGGAAGGAAATATCTTAAACTGCAGCCACTACTACTTTTATATCGACAGCCAAGCAGCAATTAAGGCAGTAATCTCGCAGCGTCTAAAAGTGTGTTATAGTGTAAGCAATTCCTGGTAAAAATCGGGATAGAGCGAAGGATAAATATATATTGGGTCCCAGGGCATAACTGGAATAGATGGGAATAAAAAAGAGGATGCACTATTGTGTCTTTTGCACAATTTAATCTTGACGCTCCGGTTTTTACATTAACAAATAAGTAATATTAATATTAGTGAAACTATTTCAAGATCATTTAAAAAAAACATTTCAGTGGAGAATTGCGGCCTACAATTTTAAGAAATCCAGCATATTATTCCTTCTAAACATCACTGTGTGATCATTTTCGCTACTACGAACATTTCTTGATTTGTTGGGGCTAATAAATGATTATTTTCGGTACTGTTTTCATGATCATATCTTAGCATATGGTAATAGTTTTATGTTGTATTTTATTCGTGCGGACGTCTCATTAACACTTAACGCAAGATCATGATTATGTCAGCCCACTTAAGTTCGAACAGTATTGTTGCTCAAAATTTAGTGCACTGCTCCCAAATTTGTTTTTTCGCAGTGTACGATGGAATATTACCAGCTTGGAAACAGATAAAACTAATTACGTGTACTTTTCATTAAAAATCATTCATTGTACACATGTCAACTTAAAAACGCTATTCAACTTCGCAAATACATATGGGCAAGTCCTGGGTTACGGTCGTCACATTCGTACGCATTTCAACCTGCATAAATGAGAACAGGAGCAGCAAACTGAGCGGATATTACATTATATGAAGCAAAAATTTTCTGTACCTCACAAATGGAAGCACATATATATATGATTTTCGGACGCGACAAGAAATAGATGTAATTCTCAATTCTTTTAAAAGTATGCAAAACTTAACGAAGCTAGGGGGAAATTTGACATGCCTTGACTGAGAAAGAGAAGGTGAAATAAATACCCAATGCCGGTAGATTTTCGAAATCTAATATTATTTTGAAAATATATTCATTGCGAGTAAAGTAAACAAAGTATGCATACCTGGAATTTGAAGGTCCGAGTTGAGGGGCCAAAAACCCACTTTTCATAAGCGGAGACGTATACTGGTATATAACTTGCTTTCTGTTAATTCTTCATATATTTTTTTTCAAGTAGATAAGATTCACAAGAAAAATTAAAGCTAGTTTGTACTGCTTTCTTTTGTGTCTTTATATGAAATTGTTGAATACACCAGAAAAACTTACATTAATCTTTAAAATTCATATCTTGTTGAAATCAGAACTGATTCTAGATTTTCCTCATATTATCTTTTATATATATAAATTAAAAATTTAAATTTTTGCCATATTTTGTAAGATTTCTCTAACATCTTCAAGAATCAACTAACTCTTCATAAACTGCTGAAAGCGCAAAATTCCCTCTTTCTGACAACATATAAGTTTTGTTCGTTGGCTATACAGAAATAAAGTCATAGGCCAATATATGGATAAACTAATAGAAGATAGGCAATGGACTTGACAAATTTTAGACACCAATAAAAATGTTACCCAAATTTTACGGAAAAATTGTAGTAAGCAGTCCTATTAAACATCTGAAATCTTTTTTATAAAACCTCCGTTTTTTTAAGTTTTTTTTAAAGGTCTAGACATAATTTTATTAAAATCAAAAATATAGACTTGGGTTTAATAACAGCGCAACAATATAAAGAAACGGCGTTAAATTTTGTTAGTAAAGCATCCAAATTCGCAAAACCGATGAAGCATTTCTTTGAAAATGTTTCTCTGTCCAAAATGATAATTATATATAATTAAAATAAACAAAAAAAAAGTAAGGCTATTGTGGATAAAACAAGTGTGATTCTGCATAAAAGTCAAAATTAAAAATATAATGGATCACCTGATTCTTATTTGACTATCGTTGTTTCATTCTGTATCTTTCTTTATCAGCTGCTAGATAGCCTGCCCTATGCGCCGCCATATTGAACAACCTGTCAGGCTGTTGACGAATAAGATATCACACTGGCTTTATCCACAAGAGCCTTACTTGTTATACCTTTCATGAAAATGAAATGGTATATTAACTTTGGCACAAATATGAAAATTGTAAGTCCTAAAAGGAAAATAGATAGACCCACCAATAAGCATACCGAAGTGATCAGGATGGAGAGATGAGTTGATTTAGCCATGTTCGTCTGCCCGTCTGTTGTATGCAAACTAGTCCCTCAATTTTAGAGATATATCGATAAAATTTGGTGAGCGGATATATTTAGGTGTCCGATTAGATGTTTGTCGAAACTGGCCGGAACGGACCTCTATATGCTGTATCCGCCATACAACCGATTTTTCAGAAATAAGGATTTTTTTCATATCTTCCTCAATTTATCAGATTGAAGCTTCAAACTTCACCATATGCTTTCCTATATTGCACACATAATTGTCTGAAAAAAATGGATGATATCGGACATATATAGCATATAACTCTCACAACCGGTTGTTCAGATAAGAAACTTTTCGTAATTACTGCACCATTTTAACAGCTAGAAGCTTCAAATTTCAGCGAATGCTTCCGCTTATGACATATATTGTTGAAATAAGTAATTCATATTCACAGTTTTTACATGCAGACCGCAAAAAACGTGAAACTTTGTACCCTCGCACGAAATGCCCACCTATTTTTTAATTTTATATTTATCTTAAAATCGCTTAGGTTTGGTTAGGTTGAACTGGCCGGTCCATGACGCCTCTCATAGACTGATTCAGTCCGTAGTGTTACCAGAAGTTTGTTTTAACGACCAAACTGAAAAACCATATCAAAAACCAGGATCTATGTTATAAAATAACTCCCTCCTCTTGGCAAATACTAGAAGCTTCCTAGGACTTAAGCTTACTGCTTCTAGATCTGACAGCTGTGTCACTACCAATAGCTGGAGTGTTAGCCTGGCAAGTGCAGGGCACGAGCATATAACGTGCTCGTTCGTTTCCTTCTCTAACCCGCACTTCCTACATCTGCTATCACTGACCAAGCCTAATTTAAAGGCGCCAGAAGACAGTGTTCAGTCAGAATACCCGTTATGAGTCTACAGTCCTCTCTTTTTAATTATAGAAGCAACTTTTTTAGTCTAAGGTTGTAATACCTGCACATAATTTTCGACACTTTATAGCCCCACGCTTGAACCCACGCCTTTCCCGCTTCGTCAATCATGTGCACCTCTCGCCTTCGCTTAATCTCGCTTAGTCTAATTGGGACGTCTAGAGAGCAAGCTTCAAGGGATGCGCCCTTTTTAGCTAGTTCATCCGCTTTTTCATGCCACTATTCCCATATTTCCTGGGACCCAATATAGAAGTATGCTTCTCCCTGTCCCAAATCTCTCCAGAGACTGCTTACACTCTAACACGCATTTAGATGCTGTGCTATGCCTTAATTGCTGCTTGACTGTCAATATAAAAGTTAACACGGTTGCAGCTTAAGCTATTCTCTTCCAGGGTTTCTACTGCTTTGGTTACGGCTAATATCTCTGCTTGGAAAACGCTACAGTAATCCTGCAGCCTGTAGGATGTGCTTATATCTGGATCAGTACAGTATACCGCAGACCCAACTCCTTCCACTACTTTGGAACCATCTGTTTACACATGTATCGCATCGTCCGCCATTTGCGCACCCTTGCGCCAACCGTTCACCTATTTTTTGGCCTTAAGATCTCCCTCGAAGCGCATATAGGGAATCAGGTAGTCTGTTCGTCTTGTGATTGATGACGCTATACTACTACGGCCATATGGTCGGTGCTCAAGCTACCCCGAGACACCGAGCCTGGTTGCGGTTGTTAATGCTTCGTTCTTTGCTACCAGATCTACAGGTGAAATGTGCAGAAAGGCACGGGGTTGTTTTCAGGGCTCCCATAATGCTAAGCATCTATAGTCTGCATACCCCTCTAATTTTTTGAAGTATGTTGTTTTTTGTGTGGCTTTCCACCAAACAAGAACTCCATAGTATAGAATAGGGCTTACAATCGCTGTAAAACCCCAATGAGAAAGAGAGGGCGATAAGCCCCACGTACACCACAGCATTCTTTTACATGCATAGAGTGCCGTTGAGGCCTTCTTGACCCTCTATTCCACGTTGGGCTGCCATGACGGCTTACTGTCTAGGATGATTGCTAGATATTTTGTGCAAGGTTTCTCCTGTAAGGTCACCCCTCCTAACTTAGGCCTGATCCAATTTGGGACCTTGTACATCTTTGTAAACAAAACCATCTCCATCTTCTCCGCATTGACTTTCAACCCGACATTAGGTGCCCAGATATGAATATCCCGAAGCGCCCGACAAAATTTTATTAAAAGCAAAAATATAGATCTGGGTTTAACAGCGCAACAAGTCCTAGATGAGAGGAAAGAATAAACTCTTTGATTTCCACACCATACACAAATTTGACCTTAAATCCCAAGTGATAGAAATAAAGTCTAACCACTTTTGATTTTCGGTCCGTGATGGACCTTATTTGGGATTTGCCCAGATATAAACAAACAATTGCAAGGAAATTTTCTTTTGAAAAAGTATAGCAAAATGTTTGCAAAGCGGTGCTGATTTCATTTCGCTAGAATATCAAACAATACATTTTAATTTGTTATTTTGATGGAGACAAATCTGTTTGTTCAGCTGAAATCTTATTTTTATTTACACGACTCAATTAGGTATAAATAGCGCCCACAAAAATTAATCTCGGTATACTTTGTACTTGAAAAGTGATAGAAAACGTTTTAAATGAAAAAATGAAACTACGCATTAATTTCGCGGTGTTGTTTGTGCTGATTAACTTCTTTTTAACACATTCGAATGCAGAATTTCGCATTGTTTGATGCCGAATATATAAACATAGAGAGAAGCCCACACTCGGTTGCTATATTTCATGCTAAATTCGATCGAAACTTACTTATTTGTACCGGTTCCTTAGTTTCTGAGGACACTGTGCTTACAGGTGGTTATTGCGGAGGACAATCTGAAGGCTCAACTGTAGCTGCTGGTGTTACCAGTTTATGTGATATAGAGGCAGAAGGAGGGCAAACTAGCAAAGTGCAAATGTATATTTTTATGATAATGATCGAAGAACAAGATATCTGAGTTTAGCTGTGCTTAAATTGGGTCCTGCTTTTACAGAGAATGGTAAAATAAAATCAATATTACTTTGCGAAGCACCATTAGAACCGCCATCAACAATGGAAATTAGAGGATGGGGATTCGTTTGATGCCATGAAGATCATTTTTCTCCTCATCTCAAAACCAAAACCGTGGAAGTAACAGACACGCAAGAATGTAGGAATGTATATGCTAATCATTTGTATGTTTACCAGATACAGTCATATGTGCTGGAGAAGGTTTGGGTATGCAGATTTAGGAGCAGGGAGGCGTTCTGAATAGTCGACTTTGTGCGGTGGCACAATTGCGTGATAACGTCTACAGCAAAACCGGATTTATATACAAATATAGGAATTGGAAGCGTTCGAGACTTTATAATATCCAAGATGTAACTCACGCGTTGCTATAAATTGACTGTTGAGTGAAATATCACCCTAACTCGACTGAACGCCAAATTGCGAAACATTTCGATATAGGGCGTTTTCGAAACAGAAGTTGAGTTACGGTGATATTCCGCTAAGCAGTCGAAATGATGATATTTCTTTCATGTATCATGTTAAAAAAAATTATTATGAGTAAATAAATATAATATATAATAAATAAAAAAAAACAGCACTACAAAAACAATCATTTAGTTCTGTGTTAGTTAAGCGTCTTATTTCTTTTGATCGTCCGTGCTTGCGATGGGCTGGCACTAAGCATTCATTTCGCAGATACGTACATATATTGTATGCAATCAAACTAACTAGTATGAAGCCCAAACTAACTAGTCTAGCCTTCGTCTTTTAACCATATACATAAGTATGGTATTTATACATGGAGTTTTCCTAAGAGAGGTTAGTTGTCAAATTTGGGGCAGTAATATACTACCAGTCTCAAAGTTCTTATCAGGCACCCAAACTGTTATTGCTTTAATAATCAAAGTCCTTCACAAAAAATTATTTCCGGACTTTAAGTTTTTTAGCCAGAAAGAAATAAATAATAGTTTAAAAAAACTAAAAAAACACGCTTTTATAGCTAACCGAACTAAAAAATATAAAATAATTTTCAACTAAAAAGAGTTTATATAACAGAAGTGGAAAGTCAAACAATCGTTTATAGTTAATCACCTCCAAATAAAATTATAATAAAATTTAAGTTATAAACAGAATAATTTAATTCACAGTAAAAAGCGTGGGGTGCATTTGACTACATTTCATATCTTTCCTTTCAGATAGTTGCCAATAGAATGATTGTAACATTCAATATCAAGCACCCCACGCTTTTTACTGTTAATTAAATTATTCTGTTAATAACTTAAATTTTATTATTATAATTTTATTTTGAGGTGATTAACTATAAACGATTGTTTGACCTTCTACTACTATTATATAAACTCTTTTTAGTTGAAAATTATTTTCTATTTCTTAGTTCTGTTTGCTATAAAAGCGATTTTTTTTAGTTTTTTTAACCTATTATTTAAATTTAATTTTTTAGTTCAAGTAATTTTAAAAGTTTTAGTCGAGAGTGATAAAACCTCGAAACGCCAGCGGTCCATGGATGAATCCAACCCCACGGCACCGAAAAGGGCCAAGACGTAGGGAGGCTGGACGCGGTCTTTCGCCGAAATTGCCAAGGGTCGGCAGATCATTGGCATTATAGACGAGAGCAGCGAAGATGACAGGATCCCGAAACAACAGTGGAAGTGGATCGAGGCCGCGCTCGCTACGATGGCCCTTAAGGTTAAGAAAGACAACCCTGGTCCACCGCCATCTTACACCGATGCAGTGTGGTTCCAGGGCAATGTCAAGCTAAGGAAGCTATTATGGAGTGACCATATAGTGGAGCGATCCAAGAAGGCAGCAGCAGAGCTGTTCACCTGCAAGAGGGCAATTGGCACCTCCTGGGGATTCTCCCCTAAGGTGACCTACTGTATTTACACAGCCATTGTGCGCCCGATTCTTCTTTATGGTGCCTTGGTCTGGTGGCCTGCTCTAGCTAAAAGTACCTATCTTAAAATGCTTCAAAAGGTGCAACGGAGTTCGGAGCTCTGCATTACCGGGGCTCTCGGCTCCACTCCAGATTCCGTTACATACATACATGGATACATAGATACATAGATAGATACAGGCCAAGCTAATAAAAGCGTGTTAAAAAGGGCTTCAGTATGGAATGCGTTTTTCGCATTATGTGCAATGTTTCAAATCTATGGCCATTTGTGGTGGTCATAAGTTCAATTGACCTTATGTCCGTTAACTTATGTGACCCCACCATTACATTATTGCATTGTCATCGAGCCTTGATACGTGTGCAAAGTTTCAATCAAACTTATGGCCATTCAAAGTGGTAATAAGGCCAATTGACCTTATGGCCGTTGACCTTTATGTCACCACACCATCACATTTATGCATTGTCATCGAGCCGTGATACGTGTGCAAAGTTTCAATCAAACTTATGGCCATTCAAAGTGGTAATAAGGCCAATTGACCTTATGGCCGTTGACCTTATGTCACCACACCATCAGATTAATGCATTGTCATCGGTCCTTGGTACGTATGCAAAGCTTCAAATTAATCAGACTTCTAGAAACCGGTGAAAATTAAGCTCAAAAATTCCGTTAGATACAGGCCAAGCTAATAAAAGCGTGTTAAAAAGGGCTCCAGTATGCTCTTTCGTAGATGTGCCATGCATCCACTTCTATCATTAATAAAGGAATGCGTTTTTCGCATTATGTGCAAGGTTTCAAATCTATGGCCACTTGGGGTGGTCATAAGTTCAATTGACCTTATGTCCGTTAACCTTATGTCACCCCACCTTCACATTATTGCATTGCCATCGAGCCTTGATACGTGTGCGAAGTTTCAATCAAACTTATGGCCATTCAAAGTGGTAATAAGGCCAATTGACCTTATGGCCGTTGACCTTATGTCACCACACCATCACATTAATGTAAGGCTGAGTAACACAGCACTGTGCTGTGTTATTGTGTTAACACTCAATAATGTGCGGCACGCACACGCACACTTATCGATTAATTTATAACACAGTGGCAGGCTCGATGGCACAAAGCTGACTGTGCAATGCCGCTCAAACTGTTAAATGCTCATAACACAGTAACACGCTCTATAGCACAGAGAATGACACTCAGATCGTAAGTGCACATACATACATACATAGTCCATGTGCTTGTGTGTTGATTGTATTGCTTTCCAATGACACTTCACTCAAAACATATTTATACACATGATACAAATATTACAAGATAAAACCGGTGAGAGGATAATGACATTTAAAAAGATTTTAAAATTCTCACTGCGCTCTCATAATTTTTATTTTATTTTGATTTTTTCATAAAAAATGGTGTCCACAGGGGCACTTACTATCCTCTTGATCAGATGATATGAGTTTGAAAAATTGGAGTATGAAAGAACATAAATGTTGCCATGATTTACTCTTCTAAATGGCGTCAAACGTGGCGTTAGAGGTAAGTAACACAGTACTGTGCTCTGACATTGTGCCTACACTCATATCGACTTTCGATAATCAGTTATAACACAATTGTGTCAACACAATGTGTTAACACTGCAAAGTGTGCCTGTGCTACTGTGTTAACACTCAAAAAATAGTGTCATTACCCACCACTACATTAATGCATTGTCATTGACCCTTGATACGTGTGCAAAGTTTCAATCAAATTTATGGCCATTCAAAGTGGTAATAAGGCCAATTGACCTTATGGCCGTTGACATTATGTCACCACACCATCACATTAATGCATTGTCATCGAGCCTTGATATGTGTGCAAAGTTTCAAGCAAACCTATGGCCATTCAAAGTGGTGATAAGGCCAATTGACCTTATGGCCGTTGACCTTATGTCACCACACCATCACATTAATGCATTGTCATCGGTTCTTGATATGTATGCAAAGTTTCAAATTAATCAGACTTCTAGAAACCGGTGAAAATTAAGCTCAAAGACTCCGTTACATACACGCCAAGCTAATAAAAGCGTGTTAATTATGAAATCCGAACTTTTATTTTTTAAGGAAAAGTCCTACCCTATACCTATGGAACAGCCAAAAAACATGTTAGAAACAACACATTTAAAGTATCCCTGCGTGTTTCAAATTCAGATACTTAGGCGTTTTGATAAGCCGTTCCATAGTTAAGGGGCTGGACTTTTATTTGGACTTATAAAATAAAAGTCCGGTTATAAAAATTTCTTTCGGACTAAAAAATTTAAAGTTGGGAAATAGTTTTTTCTGAAGCACTTTTATTGATAAGAACTTTTCAAGCTCCGTACCTCGTTGTTCCCGTTCTAATGTAAGTTGTTTGTTCGGGCTGGTTGACGGCCCTTTTACCGAGCGCATGACTTCACATTATCATCGCTATTCGCGTGCGAATCATCGCTTATGGCGATTGCTTCTTCCCCAGCTTTCGGCACGCTCACCTTTTCCTTCTCATCCTTACTTTCTTTAAAAGTTTTTGAGTTTAACTTGGTCGTGGACAATTTGCTTGCCAAGGCGATCTCAGCGGCCTTATGAAAAAAATGGGGATAAAACCCGGCTGCCACAACAGGGCCCTTAGCTGTGGTAAGGCCATCATTACCTCCCACGGTATCGGGAAGGCTTCGTTCAAATACAACCAAAAATACCCCCTGGCTGCAATTCATCCAATAGGCACGGTCCGCATAACACTATGGATTAGGGAGTGGAAAGGTGTTCCGCGCAAAATTATTTGGATTCCACCCCCTTTTTCAGAAAGGCCCGGGTTATTTTGCGAGTTTTTATGAATATCTGTTAATAGACGGCAAACCGTTTTTTCGCCTTCGGATTTTTAATACTAAGATCTAAGCGCGTATTTTTTCACCACTCCCGACGCGAACTAGCAGTCGACCGCTATTCTAGACTTTTACCCATATACATATATTTTCGCCTCCTTTATCTTTGTTTTCGATTTTTCTCTGCTAAGTGGATAGGGTGATAACCACAGCTGCCGTTTCGAAAATCGCATATATTCGAGATGACAATTTTGATGAACGACCTCTATTGTAATGTGTTTGAGAAACGCTGTACCTCAGAATATTTAAGAGAAACGCCTTATTGAAGAATTTTATATTCAATTTATTTGAGCTGATTCTAAGATAAGGCGTTTGGAGATGTTCTGCTCTAACTCCTAATACTCGGTGTCGACACGATTTCTGTAAATTATTTGTGGCCTTTTGCTGGTCACGCACAAAGGCGACTTACGGTTGCTCTCAATTATCTACTAATAGTCATGGCTCTCGTGGCACAATTTTACCGATTAGCACCAACGCTGGCCTATTGTTTATCGCGGCAAAGGGCGCCTCATCTCCCTTCAGATGCCGTTCGGAGTCGGCATAAAACAAGTAGGTCTCGTCCCGCCAATTTGTAAGAAAAATTAAAATGAGCGCGACGCAAATTGGCCTAAAATCTCTGCGGATGTTATCGCACCTTACATTTATTTATTTATGCTACCGAAATATGTGAAAATAGTATAATTCTACATAATTTAAATTTTACAAAGACCCTGGGTAAATTTTTTTTAAATGTAGACCAAAATTTGCAGACGTTTGTGTTCGAAACATTGATTTCAATAGTCTTTGTTAAACCGAAACTCTATGTAAGAAGGAAAGTCGACCGATTTTAAGTTGAAAGAAGTTAATGTTAGGCTCAGTCAAAACTGTTGTTTCCTGCCTTTGGATACAACAATTTCATTATAAATAACCGCATAGCTTCAGTTTTCAGACTAGTTCGACTGTCCACTACGTTAGGGTAGTAGCACACTGGGTCATTTGTTCGAATATCCTGGGAAAGCTTATGTTTCAGCACTTTGAGTGTTCTTACCAAGGACAAAGCCTCAACTGGTAAATATATGTGACTACGTATTCACATATGTAACAGGATCCGTAACGTGTAGGTTACATTTAAACTTGATTGTTAGGCTATAATCAATGTAATTCACTTCACTGGGCTAGTTGGGGATATGGCCGCGAACTTTAAGAAGTGTCAAACCAAGAGACTTGGGTATTGAGTGATGAAGTGTGAAAATCAAAATCAACATTTCAGGCGCTATTTTAAAGTTTCGCAAATAAACAACAGATGTTTGAATATAATGCCAAGTGATTTTTCAAAGCCTTCTCATACATACATATCGATGTTTCTAAGCCGAATTCCCGACCCCGTTGGAGATGTTTTTCAAAGACGAATTTTAGTGAACTCAATAAATTGATTTCTGCCCATGACTGGCCTAGTCTTTATGCGTGTACAGACGTTGAAACAGCGACATTCTTGTTTTATAGCTCTCTTGATGCTTTCTTTGAAATCTGTGTCCCTCTTCGTTATTCCAGTACCACCACGGGTAAACCATCTTGGTTCTCAAAGCAACTATTAAAACTTGATAATATTAAATCTAGACTCTATAAGCATTTCAAAAGATCTGGAAAAGCTATTGATTTTTCTAAATATTTAGTGACGCGTTGCAAATTTCATCGTCTTAACCAGCAGTGTTATAAAGGCTACTTATCATGCTGCAAATTCCAATTTATCAATTACCCGAAACGTTTCTACAGATTTGTTAATTCCAAAAGGAAAACTTCTGGTTTTCCATCTTCTTTTATTTATGGGTGCAAAAACGCAAATTCTGATTTGACATTGAAACCGATATCTTCACCGGGTCCAGATGGTGTTCCTAGTTGTGTACTTAAGTACTGTGCTGTCAGCTCATCTGAGCCTATCTTTAAATTATTTAAACTGTCTCTGGAATCCGCATCATTCCCATCTATTTGGAAACAATCGTTTATTATACCTTTGCATAAAAAAGGTAGTAGGTCTAATATTGAGAACTACAGAGGCATAGTTAAGCTCTCAGCTATCCCTAAAACTTTTGAGCAGATAATTACATACTACCTTCAATATCTGTGTAGCTATTTAATATTACCCTGCCAACATGGTTTTGTGCATCGGAGATCAACAACTACCAACTTGTTTGAATTTACGTCTTTTGTTATGAATGGTTTTTTAGATTGCAAACAAACAGATGTAATTTACACCGACTTTAGTAATGCATTTGACTCTGTTAATCACGAGCTCTTAGTTCACATACTTGATCTTCTGGGCTTTGCAGCGCATTTATTGAGTTGGATTTCAAGTTACCTTGAAAATAGGACTCAGCGAGTTTTCTTCAACAACAATCTGTCAAAGTCGTTTGATCTTACTTCTGGCGTGTCCCAGGGTAGACATATGGGTCCATTACTTTTTACCCTGTTCATTAATGACTTACCAAAGGTTATCTTACATTCTAGAGTTTTTATGTACGCAGATGATGTAAAACTTTGTTACACATATCTGCCTTCAAACTTGTTCTGTTTTAACCAGCTTCAGGCCGATCTTGACTCATTTCAAAGCTGGTGTACTGCAAATTTACTTTTTATACTCAGTTGAGCAGAGCTCACAGAGTATATTAACTTTGATTGGATAACGCTTAGTTGTACAGATATAAAGGAATCGAGATAGATATAGACTTCCATATATCAAAATAATCAGTATCGAAAAAAATTTGATTGAGCCATGTCCGTCCGTCCGTCCGTTAACACGAAAACTTGAGTAAATTTTGAGGTATCTTGATGAAATTTGGTACGTAGGTTGCTGGGCACTCGTCTCAGATCGCTATTTAAAATGAACGATATCGGACTATAACCACGCCCACTTTTTCGATATCGAAAATTTTGAAAAACCGAAAAAGTGCGATAATTCATTACCAAAGACGGATAAATCGATGAAACTTAGTAGGTGAGTTGAACTTATGACGCAGAATAGAAAATTAGTAAAATTTTTACAATGGGCGTGGCCCCGCCCACTTTTAAAAGAAGGTAATTTAAAAGTTTTGCAAGCTGTAATTTGGCAGTCTTTAAAGATATCATGATGAAATTTGACAGGAACGTTGCTCCTATTACTATATGTATGCCTCATAAAAATTAGTAAAATCGGAGAACGACCAAGCCCACTTTAAAAAAAAAGTTTTTTTAAAGTCAAATTTTAACAAAAAATTTAATATCTTTACAGTAGATAAGTAAATTATGTCAACATTCAACTCCAGTAATGATATGGTGCAATAAAGTACAAAAATAAAAGAAAATTTCAAAATGGGCGTGGCTCCGCTCTTTTTCATTTAATTTGTCTAGGATACTTTTAATGCCATAAGTCGAACAAAAATTAACCAATCCTTGTGAAATTTGGTAGGGGCATAGATTTTATGACGATAACTGCTTTCTGTGAAAATGAGCGAAATCGGTTGAAGCCGCGCCCAGTTTTTATACACAGTCGACCGTCTGTCCTTCCGCTCGGCCGTTAACACGATAACTTAAGCAAAAATCGATATATCTTTACTAAACTCAGTTCACGTACTTCTCTGAACTGACTTTGTATTGGTGTAAAAAATGCCCGAAATCCGACTATGACCCACTTTTTCGATATCGAAAGTTACGAAAAATTAAAAAATGTCATAATTCTATACCAAATACGAAAAAAGGGACGAAACATGGTAATTGGCTTGGTTTATTGACGCAAAATATAACTTTAGAATAAAACTTTGCAAAATGGGTGTGACACCTACCATATTAAGTACAAGAAAATGAAAAAGTTCTGCAGGGCGAAATTAAAAGCCCTTGGAATCTTGGCAGGAATACTGTTCGTGGTATTACATATATAAATAAATTAACGGTACCCGACAGATGATGTTCTGGGTCACCGTGGTCCACATTTTGGTCAATATCTCGAAAACGCCTCCACATATACAACTACCACAACTACCTTTTAAAATACTCATTAACACCTTTCATTTGATACTGCTATCGTACAAACCAACTCTAGAGTCACCTCTTACTTACTTAATTGGCGCTTAATGGTCTAAACGGTTATGGCCGTCCAACAAGGCGCGCCAGTCGCTGCTTCGCTCCGCCAACCGGCGCCAATTGGTCACACCAAGGGAGTTTAAATCGGTTTCCACCTGGTCCTTCCAACGGAGTGGGGGCCGCCCTCTACCTCTGCTTCCCTAGGCGGGTTCCGATAGGAACACTTTCTTGGCCGGAGCATCATCTTTCATTCGCATAACATGGCCTAGCCAGCGCAACCGCTGCGTTTTAATTCGCTGGACTATGTTGATGTCTGCGTATAGCTCGTACAGCTCATCATTAAATCTTCTTCGGTACTCGCCATCGCCAACGCGTAGATCCATAAATCTTTCAAAGAACTTTTCTCTCGAACACTTCCAAAGCCGCTTCATCTGCTGTTGTCATGGTCCATGCTTCTGCCCCATATAGCAGGACGGGTACGATAAGTGGCTTGTAGAGTATGATTTTCGTTCGCCGAGAGAGGACTTTACTTTTCAATTGCCTACCTAGTCCAAAGTAGCGTTTATTGGCAAGATTGATTCTTCGCTGGATTTCAGTGCTGATGTTGTTGCTAGTGTTGATGCTGGTTCCCAAATAAACGAAGTCTTTTACTATTTCGAAATTATGGCTGCCTGCAGTAGCGTGGTTGCCAAGGCGCGTATGCGCTAACTCTTTGCTCGATGACAGCAGGTACTTCGTTTTGTCCTCATTCACCATCAAACCCATCTTTGCCGCTTCTTTTTCCAGTTTGGAGTAAGCAGAACTAACAGCGCGGGTGTTTAAGCCGATGATATCAATGACATCAGCATATGCCAGTAATTGCATGCTTTTATAGAATATTGTTCCAGTGCGGTTAAGTTCTGCAGGTAGTATAATTTTCTCCAGCATAAAATTAAAGAAATCGCGCGATAGGGGTCACCCTGTCTGAAACCTCGTTTAGTTTCGAACGGCTCGGAAAGGTCCTTCCCAATTCTGACTGAGCTGATGGTGTTGCTCAACGTCATTTTGCACAGCCGTATAAGTTTTACGGGGAAACCAAATTCAGACATAGCGGCATATAGGCAGCTCCATTTCGTGCTGTCGAAGGCGGCTTTAAAGTTGACGAAGAGGTGATGTGTGCCGTTTTTTTTTGCGGGTTTTTCCAAGATTTGGCGTATTGTGAAAATCTGGTCGATGGTAGATTTACCAGGTCCGAAGCCGCACTGATAAGGTCCAATCAGTTGATTCACGGTGGGCTTCAATCTTTCGCACAATACACTTGAAAGGACCTTATATGCGATATTAAAAAGGCTGATTCCACGATAGTTGGTTCATTTTGCAGTTTCCCCCTTCTTTTGGACTGGGCAAAGAACACTTAAATTCCAACCATCGGGCATGCACTCATCCGCCCATATTTTGCTAAGAATCTGCTGCATGCGCCTTACCATCTCCTCGCCGCCGTACTTGAATAGCTCCGCAGGCAATCCATCAGCGCCCACGGCCTTGTTGTTTTTCAATCTGGTTATTGCTATTCTAATTTCATCATAGTCGGCCGGGGGGGACATATATTCCATCATCCTCGATTGCGGGATCGGGTTCTTCGTCTCATCGCGGTGAATTGCTGCCTCCATTTAGGAGAGCAGAGAAGAGTTCCCTGCATAGTCTAAGCACTCAGTTACAAGGTCGCCGTTTTCGTTTTTACAGGAGTTTGTCCCGGTCTTAAAACCTTCCGTCTGTCGCTGTATTTTTTGGTAAAATTTTCGGGCGTTATTCCTGGTAGCTAGCAGCTCAAGCTCCTCGCACTCACGCCTTCCTGCTTCTGCTTTTTTCTTCCTGAAAAGGCGTCTCGCTTCCCTTTTCAAATCACGATAGCGTTCACACACTCCTCTTGTCGCCCCTGGTCCACCTTTATGACGATATCTCGAAAAGGCGTCCACCTATAGATCTAAGGCCCACTCCCTTTTAATATACTCATTAACACTTTTCGGTTGATACCCATATTGTACAAACGAATTCTAGAGTCACCACTGGTCCACCTTTATGGCGATATCTCGAAAAGGCGTCCACCTATACAACTAAGGCCCACCCCCTTTTAAAAGACTCATTAACACTTTTCGGTTGATACCCATATTGTACAAACGAATTCTAGAGTCACCCCTGGTCCACCTTTATGGCGATATCTCGAAAAGACCCACTCCATTTTAAAATACTCATTAACACCCTTCGTTTGATACCCATATCGTACAAACAAATTCTAGAGTCACCCCTGGTCCACCTTTATGTCCATATCTCGAAAAGGCGTCCACCTATAGAACTAAGGCCCGCCCCCTTTTAAAAGACTCATTAACACTTTTCGGTTGATACCCATATCATACACACAAATTCTAGAGTCACCCCCGGTCCACCTTTATGGCGATATCTCGAAAAGGCCCACTCCACTTTAAAATACTCATTAACACCCTTCGTTTGATTCCCATATCGTACAAATAAATTCTAGAGTCAGCCCTGGTCCACCTTTATGGCGACATCCCTAAATGGCGTCCACCCATAAAACTATGGCCTACTCCCTCTTAAAATACTCTTTAATACCTTCCATTTGATACACATGTCATACAAACACATTCCAGGGTTACCCTAGGTTCATTTTCCTACATGGTGATTTTCCCTTATTTTGTCTCCATAGCTCTCAGCTGAGTATGTAATGTTCGGTTACACCCGAACTTAGCCTTCCTTACTTGTTTATACTTAGTTGAGCAGAGCTCACAGAGTATATTAACTTTGATTGGATAACGGTTGGTTGTACAGGTATAAAGGAATCGAGATAGATATATCAAAATCATCTGGATCGAAAGAAAATTTGATTGAGCCATGTCCGTCCGTCCGTCCGTTAACACGATAACTTGAGTAAATTTTGAGGTATCTTGATGAAATTTGGTATGTAAGTTCCTGATCACTCATCTCAGATCGCGATATGAACGATATCGGACTATAACCACGCCCACTTTTTCGATATCGAAAATTTCGAAAAACTGAAAAAGTGCGATAATTCATTACCAAAGATTGATAAAGCGATGAAACTTGGTAGGTGAGTTGAACTTATGACGCAGAATAGAAAATTAGTAAAATTTTGTGACAATGGGCGTGGCACCGCCCACTTTTAAAAGAGGGTAATGTAAAATTTTGCGACCTGTAATTTGGTAGTTGTTGAAGATATCATGATGAAATTTGGCAGGAAAGTTACTCCTATTACTATATGCATGCTTAATAAAAATTAGCTAAATTGGAGAACGACCACGCCCACTTTAAAAAAATTGTTTCAAAGTCAAATTTTAACAAAAAATTTAATATCTTTACAGTATATAAGTAAATTATGTCAACATTCAACTCCAGTAATGATATGGTGCAACAAAATACAAAAATAAAAGAAAATTTCAAAATGGGCGTGGCTCCGCCCTTTTTCATTTAATTTGTCTAGGATACTTTTAATGCCATAAGTCAAACAAAAATTTACCAATCCTTTTGAAATTTAGTAGGGGTAGATTCTAGGACGATAACTGTTTTCTGTGAAAAAGGGCAGAATCGGTTGAAGCCGCGCCCAGTTTTTATACACAGTCGACCGTCTGTCCTTACGCTCGGCCGTTAACACGATAATCGATATATCTTTACTAAACTTAGTTCACGTACTTATCTGAACTCACTTTGTATTGGTGTAAAAAATGGCCGAAATCCGACTATGACCACGCCCACTTTTTCGATTTCGAAAATTACGAAAAATTAAAAAATGCCATAATTCTATACCAAATACGAAAAAAGGGATGAAACCTGGTAATTGGATTGGTTTATTGACACAAAATATAACTTTAGAAGAAAACTTTGCAAAATGGGTGTGACACCTACCATATTAAGTACAAGAAAATGAAAAAGTTCTGCAGGGCGAAATTAAAAGCCCTTGGAATATAGGCAGGAATACTGTTCGTGGTATTACATATAAAATAAATTAGCGGTACCCGTCAAATGATGTTCTGGGTCACCCTGGCCCACATTTTGTTCGATATCTCGAAAACGCCTTCACATATACAACTACCACCATTCACTTTTAAAATACTCATTAACACCTTTCACTTGATACCCATATCGTAAAAACGAATTCTAGAGTCACCCCTGGTCCACCTTTATGGCGATATCCCTAAATGGCGTCCACCTATAGAACTAAGGCCCACTCCCTTTTAAAATACTCATTAACACCTTTCATTTGATACCCATATCGTACAAACAAGTTTTAGAGTCAGCCCTGGTCCACTTTATGGCGATATCCCTAAATGGCGTCCACCTATGGAACTAAGGATCACTAGATAGAGTTAAATTTCGCAATTAGTTTCTTATAACTGGCAGTGATGCACATCCGTTGATACCACTTTCGACCACATCGGACGAATTTTCGACATGAACAATAAATGTCCTAAACAGTCTTAAACGAGTAGAAAATATAGTAACGCGCCGAACGGCGCCACCGCCGCCACCGCGCCGATATTTTTGACATTCAGGGGCGGCGTGCGAAAAGCGATAAAAATCTGCGGCGGCGGCGGCGTATATCTCTAGTACGAGGTTATGTACATTTTAAACGCAGTTAAAGATACATCTATGTAAAAAAATTATTAATTCGCCAACTCATTCCAAGAGATATGGGTGGACGATAATGGAACATATGTTCCAAGTCATTTAGGTTCGGCATGTGGCTCCGAATTTTCTTAAATAATTCGAATAAATCACCTATAATCTTTTTTTATTTAACTCACTTCGTTGCCGCTTTTTTTACGTTTCTTAAAATGGGCTACTTAGATTTCCACCTGACTAATCCTAACTATACCCAAAAGGGACTACGGGGGCGTCAATTATTCCCCCAATGTAGATCAATCGGAGACCGCTCTCTTTAGGGATTAGTCGCACTATTTTTTGCAACGTAGATTTCAATTAGAAAACTATAATTTTTCTTGATTTAATAATCAAGCCCCAAATTCCAACCTTCGCTAACGCTAAAACTCCATTGCCAAAACTATCTAGAGCAGTTTACAAAAAAAAATTGTTTAAGCCGGTAAATAGTTTAAAATTTAAACTCAAATTTAAAACGGTGTGCATGTGCTTGTACGGGATTTTCCAACAGATGTCGATAGACATCTGATAAAAAATTTGAAAAAAAAATCGATTATAGCTTAGTTTGCTACTTGGTTCAGAATAATAGCTGTATTTTTTTTTACATCTATAGCAGTTTACGCTTAAACTTTATATGGACTGCTAAGCGACAAACTTTAAATACACCTCTGAAATTAGTACTACTCTATTTCCATACGCATTATAGTCAGATGTAACTGAAATATGTGTCTATGTCTCACCTCAACACTAATTCTATGCATCACCTCTTAAAATGGTGCGTGTCCACAATTCATCGCAACTGATTCAGCTATATGTTATACACTATGGCCATCAGAGTGTTGTGTCTCCGCTTTTCGGTACACCCTGTGCCAGGGCCGTAGAGAGAAAATCCGGGCCCGGGACTAAACAATTTACGGGCCCCTATAAAAAATCCACTAATGCATTTGATTAATTGGATTAATGACGTCTCATTCATAAATCATTATATTGATGGATTACAAAAAAAAATTGCCACACCAAAAAATTGATTTTTTGACTAAGAGCTGAAAATAAAATTAACACAGAATATTTTACTATTTTATTGTAACGTAGAAATACAATTCTCTTTCATCAGCCACATATTGTCTCAAACACTCTTTTCTAGTTATTTGGTAACATTTTAATACATTTATGATAAATTTAATGATGAATATAAATTTTAATTATTCAATATAGAACGTTCGGATATCAAAGGGTGGCTTTTCTTGCTTTTTTCGCTGCAAATTTTTTTATTATAATATCAAAATTTAACTGTATTGCCAAAACGGATTCAACACAAAGCGTGGCCAGTTCTGAAACTTGCTCTTGAGATGAACACGATCTATGAAAGTTTTTGATTCTTGAAAGGACGCTGAAGGAAGGTTCTGCACTAGCTACAGTGACAGGTATAGTGCAAAAGATACGTAAAGCAATACGCCACAGATTTCAAATGGTGACAGATATTTATCAAAATTTTCTTCGTAAATGTGTTTCAAGTGAATTATTTCGCATTATAACTTCGAGAAATGTGCGACTTGTATTTTTCGACAAATTTTGCTGCGCTCGTCCGAACCGTAGTTTCATCCATGTCTTGAAATTGCACAAAAAGGAAAACGTCTCGCTCAAATTTCTCATAGCTGCAAATCGTTCAGTAATGCCAGTGATTACCGAATCAACGATTACCAAGAATGGATTGTTTTTAAAATCAGAATCTGAATCATCCAAAATCATCTCATTTAAATTATCTTCAGAACGTCCTTTAGGTTTTCTCTTTCGAATGTCCGGAAACTCTGGCGAGATGTTCAATTGAATAGCAACTGTTTTGCATTCGTTTAAAATTGTTTCCAATTGGTTCCTGATTAACTTCAAATCAGCTAATAATGCATCTAGATGTCGGACCTCAACATCTATGTTGGCGTCTCTAGCTTGGAGGACTACGTTTCTTTCATTAATGGTAGTCAGTATTTTGAACCAAATTGAGGACAGCAAGATACATTCGAACTTATTGATGTACTTGGGAATGTCGGTAACATCTCCGTATGCTTGCGCAGTTAAGTTAGGCTTTTGGCTGAAAGGCTATGAAGAGAGCTCGGTACATTTTTTGTGAGGATGTTCCATCGTTGTGGAGTGCTGCTGAAAATACTAAAACATTTCTGTCAAACTCAGAAGAAAGTAATTGCATGAGTACAAGATTCTGCAGCATCAGCACCACACAAATTGAGACTGTGGGTTGCACAAGGCTAGTAATTAGCATTCTAGTTGTAGTAAGCTCCTTTCATATTGGCGCTGTTATTGTATCCTTGTGCACGACAATATTTTAATGGAATTTCATGTTTACCTAGAGTATGTCAAATTAGATCATCGATTTTCTGACCAGTTTTTTGGTTACAATTCACGAAAGCCAAAAACCGTTCTTGAGTTGTTGCTTTCGAATTGAAATAGAGTTAGCGCAAAATGAACGTAGTTCACGTGAATATCATCGGGCATAGCATTAACGATAATAGCAAAATACTTGGCTTTCTTGCCTTGATCTAATATAGTTTCCCTCATGTGCTTTGCACAAATTTCTATAAACTCGTTCTGAATGTCTGGGGGAAAGATAGTGAACTTGTAAACGTTTGTGCTGCTGTTATGAAATCCTAACTTTCTCCAAATGATCTCTAAGTATCGGATCATGATCGCTTATGAGATCTTAGATGCCCAAAAACTATCCATTGTTTCGTTCACCAAGATATATATTTTCGCCTTTGAAAGGTAGGCCTCTTTCACCCAAAAATAAAATAGTGTCCAAAATTATATGTAAAATTTCTTTCCACTTTTGAGTTTCAGTGATTAGCTGTTCATTGATAACTGTATCAATTGTAGCCTACTTTTGAATAAGATTTTGTAAAGATCGCCATTGAATATAACATTTAATGTGAACTTGAGTATTTTCGTGTGATGGCAGCTTATCGTATAGCTTCTCCCTGAAATACCTGAAGTATTGGTGCTTAACAGATGAAATGATAGGCAATAAAAAGCTTTGCTGCTGGCACTCCATACTAACCAGTCACGCTCCACTTTCTCTCCTTTGGCAGGATTCTGTTTAACAACGAGGTAGTAAATGCCTCTTCATGAAAATCATGTGGAAAAATAACCGGACACTTTTGATGACCTCGACGAATTATTTCGTTGACTTCTTCAGATCGCAATAACTCATTATTCACGGTAGCGGCATCGAAGTCGTTTAAATAAGCTGGACTTTGATACAGAGTTGGTGGTATTATTGGAAGACTTTTTGAAGATGAACCTTCATCAGTGTCACCACGAAAGCTTTGCAATTCATGTAAACATACATTTTTGTTTGATGTTTTCATTGTCTCCTCACTGTTCGAAAGCCCAGGCAAAAAATCATGATCAATATTCGTTGCTTTTGAAATTCGGCTAGTACCTCTAAATCGCGGGCCCCCCTGAGAAGCCCCGGGCTCGGGGGAAATCCCCCCATTCCGCCATCCATTTCGTCGGGCATTCCCTGTGCTGTAGCTAGTATTTAACCACACCGCTAGATGGGTCTCCTAAGCATAATCTAAGCGAGGATAAGCGGCGCTTATTAAGAGTTTTGTTTTACGCGCAAACATAAACGTATGCGCGTGTAAAAAAAAACACGGCTAATGTCTCTTCGAATATTATTGTTGGATCTAAAAGCCCCTACACATAGCAGTTTTTCATATATGTAGATGAGTTTAACACAAGCTTGTGCATTATGAGTAGATTGCACGTATTTTTATGGAGAAACGGAAGAATGAGCGACACTGGCGCCAATTGATATTGAAAAGTAGCTAATCCCAAATTTTGTTGCAAACAAATCACAAGAAGAAGAATTTGACATTTGCTTTGGCTAAGGGTGTTGGCACACTTTGCAAGTGAATTAATTTTCTAAAATTTTTCGCAATTAAAATCTGCAATATAACAATCGAATACGACACAAAATATGTTAACAAGTATTTTTGTTGTATAGGGAGAATGTTTACAACAGTGCTTCGCGAAATTTTGTATGTGAATGGGCAAGGCGTAATAAACTTCAATTACCAAGTCTGAAGTTCCTTCATATTTACGAACGCAACATCTTGAAAAATGTCATGTATTATAAGAAAATAAACTTAAATCTTACAATCGCTACCACGATTTTTTGGTGGTCACCTATACCATACATACGTATGTATGTTCTGAGTAAAAAACAAGTAAGGAAGGCGAAGTTCGGGTGTAGCCGAACATTACATACTCAGCTGAGAGCTTTGGAGACAAAATAAGGGAAAATCACCATAGTAGGAAAATGAACCTCTATAGGTGGACGCCATTTCGGGATATCGCCATAAAGGTGGGCCAGGATTGACTCTAGTATGTGCTTGTACGATATGGGAGTCAAATGAAAGGCGTTAATGAGTATTTTAAAAGGTAGTGGGCCTTAGTTCTATAGGTGGACGCGTTTTCGAGATATATCAATAAAGGTGGACCAGGGGTGACTCTAGAATGTGTTTGTACGATATGGGTATCAAGTTAAAGGTATTAGTGAGGGTTTTAAAATGGAGTGGCCCTTAGTTGTATATGTGAAGGCGTTTTCGAGATATCGACGAAAATGTGGACCAGGGTGACCCAGAACATCATCTGTCGGGTACCGCTAATTTATTTATATATGTAATACCACGGCGGCCACCGTGGTGTGATGGTAGCGTGCGCTGCCTACCACACCGTATGCCCTGGGTTCACACCCCGGGCAAAGCAATATCAAAATTTTAGAAATAAGGTTTATCAATTAGAAGAAAATTTTTCTAAGCGGGGCGCCCCTCCGCAGTGTTTGGCAAGCGCTCCTGGTGTATTTCTGCCATGAAAGCTCTCAGTGAAAACACATCTGCCTTGCAGATGCCGTTCGGAGTCGGCATAAAACATGTAGGTCCCGTCCGGCCGATTTGTATGGAAAATCAATAGGAGCACGACGCAAATTGGAAGAGAAGCTTAGATCTCTTCGGAGGTTGTCGCGCCTTACATTTATTTTTTTATTTTTTTATTTATGTAATACCACGAACAGTATTCCTGCCAAAATTCCAAGGGCTTTTGATTTCGCCCTACAGAACTTTTTCATTTTATTCTACTTAATATGGAAGGTGTCAAACCGATTTTACAAAGTGTTTTCTAAAGTTATATTTTGCGTCAATAAACCAATCCAATTACAATGTTTCATCCCTTTTTTCATATTTGGTATAGAATTATGGCATTTTTCGTAATTTTCGATATCGAAAAAGTGGCCGTGGTCATAGTCGGATTTCGGCCATTTTTTATACCAATATAACGTGAGTTCAGATAAGTACGTGAACTAAGTTCAGTAAAGATATATCGATTTTTGCTCAAGTGATCAGTGTTAAGGGCCGAGGGAAAGGGCAGACGGTCGACTGTGTATAAAAACTGGGCGCGGCTTCACCCGATTTCGCTCATTTTCACAGAAAGCAGTTATCGTCATAAAATCTATGCCCCTACCAAATTTCACAAGGATTGGTTAATTTTTGTTCGACTTATGGCATTAAAAATATTCTAGACAAATTAGATGAAAAAGGGCGGAGCCACGCCCATTTTGAAATTTTCTTTTATTTTTGTATTTTGTTGCACCATATCATTACTGGAGTTGAATGTTGACATAATTTACTTATATACTGTATAGATATTAAATTTTTTGTTATAATTTGACTTAAAAAAATTTTTTTTAAGTGGGCGTGTTCGTCATCCGATTTTGCTAATTTTTATTTAGCACACAATAGGAATAGGAGTAACGCTCTTGCCAAATTGCATCATGATATCTTCAACGACTGCCAAATTACGGCTTGCAAAACTTTCAAATTACCTTCTTTCAAAAGTGGACGGAGCAACGCCCATTGTCCCAAATTTTACTAATTTTCTATTCTACGTCATAAGGTCAACCTACCAAGCTTCATCGCTTTATCCATGTTTGTGAATTATCGCACTTTTGCGGTTTCGAAATTTTCGATATCGAAAAAGTGGGAGTGGTTATAGTCCGATTTCGCTCATTTTAAATGGCGATCTGACATGAGTTCCCGGGAACCTACATACCAAATTTCATCAAGATACCTCAAAATTTACTCAAGTTATCGTGTTTACGGACGGACGGACATAGCTAAATAAATTTCTTTTTTCGCCCAGATAATTTTGATTTTTAGAAGTCTATATCTATCTCGATTAGTTTATGCCGTTACGGATTACCGTTATGCGAACAAAGTTAATATACTCTGTTAGCTCTGCTCAGCTGAGTATAAAAACCGAGTGTACCCATTGAACGTAGTAGTAAAACCGGATTTTGATTACTATTCACAGCAATTCCATAGCCGGCTCTAAAATCGAGTTTCCAGGCATGTTCGAGACGTTGTATTTTGAATTTAAGCGATAAAGAAGCCTATAATTATATATGAACATACATATATATGCACATATCGCACACAGATATCGATAGGGAGCTAAGTCAAAAATCTAAAATTTTGAAGTTAAACACACTATCAAATCACCAATTTAATACCTACCGATCTGTATACTTTCTTAAATATTAGTTCCATTACTCATATATAGAGGCATTGGGTAAAACTAAAAAATTCATAAGCGCATATAGGGAAGTCAATCAGTTTTTTGGCTGTCCTGAACATTTAAATTTTTGGATTTGATCACTGTTTTGTTCAAGATATGCGATATGTATATTGGGCATATATATATATATATATATGTGCTTGTATTTATGTATGTATATGCACATTGATACCTAACCAGTATAATTAAATTGATAATACGCCACATGCCAGACAGCTACATATGTACATAAATACATTCGTAGAAAAAAAGTGTTAAGATGATAATGCAATACCTATATACAAAAAAAAATATAAGGTACAATATGCACATTAGACTGGGTCGATTTATTAACCGATATCGCGACATCGATTTTTCGATTGGATTTGGGCTCAGGAAAAAAGTTCCACTACGCATACCCAAAAAAATACTTTTCGAGCCTGCGAAATTTTATACTTTTATCGACTTTGATTTTTAAGGTTTTTTGCATGACCTACAAAAAAATTTTCATATATATAACCCTGTCCGACACAAAAATGTCCGCTAAAACGTTGGCGTTTTGAAAAAAATTTACAATCAATACAATTTTGTTTAGTAGGTCATGAAAAAAACCTTAAAAATCAAAGTCGAAAAAAAATGAAAGGTTAATAAATCGACCCAGTCTAATGCGCATACGCTGCATCTATACGAGGTGTATGTGTTGATCTCAGACAAAACGATATTTGACTTTTACAAAATTTACTTTCATACTAAAAACATCAGTTAGTAGGTATCTAGTAAATATAACTAAGTATATATTTTAATAATTAACTCAGGCCTAACCTGTAAGCAGATTCGCTCCTTCAAACATACGGCAGTGTTATTCACTAACGCCCCGATTCTGAGCGTTACCGGTAAAATAGTACCCAGAACATTATGTAACCGAATATCGTTACCAGTTCTTTTATCCGCGATTCTGGCCCAAAGTGGTAACGCTGTCATCACCGAAAAACTCACCAGTGTCTGTGGAGAAATTGAAAGGTAGTTTTCTTCGCTTTCACGGTGGCCACTTTGGGACCAAAATGGTCCCTTCCAACCCCATTCTGTCCGCTGGTCCTTTCTTCAATTTGGTCCTTTTTAGGCAGTAGCCACGATTGGTACTTTTCTTTCTTTTCACTCAGGTAAAAATTCACAATATTGCCCAAAAATTCGCCACACTTTCGTTAGCCCCCATATAATTTGAATTTACTTCAATGGAACTCTCACCATAAAAAATTGCTCAGTCAATAAAATGTACCAGAACAATAAACATTTCACCTATGATATAATTTATGCCAGGCATTAAAAAGAAAAGTGTTGGCAAACACATTGTCGTTAATTGTGGATGAAATAACCGACTAATCAAAAAAAAACTCTTGTTTAATAATAATATTAATAACGGCTAGATATTTCGATCGGTTATAAAACACTATGTAAAATATATGAAAATAAAAATGCTTCTCGCCTAGCATAGCTTATAGCGAGCACTCTGACCGTGAGCCTAACACTCTCAGAAACTTATACAAAGAAATTCTATGCATTACTTCTCGTTTGGCACGTTGATATTTAAATCTTTCTCACCCAGCTCAATGAGTTCAAGGAATTCCAGGACTATTGTGGTGTTAAGCCACGCAAGGTAATTGAAAACTAAGTATCTTGGCACAAGAAATATTTTAACTCCAAGACAGAAGGAAGAGATTTGATTTCGGAAGAAATGTTTTGTATAAAATTATTCCCGTAGGTGCTAGCAGAACCCCTGAGGCCTAGGATATCTCACACTCACTGCATCTAGACTCTGATATGAAGTTTAAACGTTAAGGGAAAAAGTAAGCATCTATAAAAATAGCACTAACAAAATTGCCTAGTTTCATTTATGATTTACTGAGTTTTCCACGTACATAGTTCGGCAACACCAGAACGCAAATTTTGAAACCGTTTCCTACTAAAACCTAACTGCACTATAAATTTTATTTCATTGCAATCAACAACATAATGCTAGAACCAAGAGCTTTGTGACCAAAACTAGGTTCACAACGTTTGGTTGGTGAAAGACATAGACTTATCATATGTTAAAATATAGTACCATTTTGGTTTGCGTGCACATTTATTTGTTTGTTCAGCTTGAATTAAAGTCCTTACTATGTTTAGTAAAATTTTATATGGAAACATCCTAAAATTTTGTATTTTATACTAATAAAATAAAACAAAAATTTGGTCCTTTTTTCGGTGAATCTTGGTCCCAACTGAAAACATGGTGTGGCAACCGTGTTCGCTTTACCGAAAATGTCTCACTTGTAGATACGAGGTTAACGAATAAACGGGACGATGTGTATATGCATATTATGCATGATAAGTTTCTGCATAGGTATATTGTAATTTATTCTGTGAAAGTACATAATGTAAACAAATATGTATAGCAAGAGGCAACACATTTTTACTATTATCTTTACTTATTTGCGCTTACGATTCTTTACTTTCAGTTTTGCCTTTTTCTAAACAACAGCTGTTGTGTGGTTATTTCGATGTAACCACCTACTTTTGTGGGTAAAAAATTATCCGGCTACTTTCGCGGATAGAATACCAAAAGGGTGTAAAAGTTGCCATATGATTCGTTACCGTGGCGAAGAATGTTGTTACCACACTAGAATCGGGGCGTAACTGTTTTCCTATTTGTCAGCTGTAAATTACTTTAACAATAATAGTCCCAGCGAATTAAACGCAGCGGCTGCGCTGGCTAGGCCATGTTATGCGAACAAAAGATGATGCTCCGGCCAAGAAAGTGTTTCCACTCCGCTTGGAACGTCACCCCCACCGTGGAAGGACCAGTGGGAAAACGATTTAAACTCCTTGGTGTGACCAATTGGCGCCGGTTGGCGGAGCGAAAGAGCGACTGGCGCGCCTTGTGGACGGCCATAACCGTTTAGACGGTTTAAGCGCCAATTAAGTAAGTAAGTAAGTAAGTAATACTAAGCTTAACCATAATTTTAAAAGTTCTGCTATTCACTAGTTTTTAAAACATTTTACAGCGGCAAACAAGCAGTGTTTCACTTACTTTTTACTATATTTACAGCTGTAAATACTTTAACAATTATTTTAACACACTGCTATTCACTAAATTAACCTTTTAACAACGTTGGACCTCGGTAATAAGCTTAACAATAATTTTAACAACTCTGTTTTTCACTAAATTTTCAAACAACGTTTGACATCAGTAAATTATCTTAACAATAATTTCAACAACTCTGCTGTTCAATAATTTTTGTCAACTCTATACTCGATAAAATACACCCAGCTGTTATGGTTGTCGATTTGAAAATTGGCAATTTATTGTGGTTTTTGTTGATGTCAGAGAGCTGGTAAAATTTATTTACTGACTTAAACTGCAACTGCAAATAATGCCAAATGGTGAGCTCTGCTGCTGCCTTACTGGTGGCCGCTATAGTGTTAACTACTTTGTACTCTTTAACTTAATTTTTCAAAAATAAGTTTATTGAGTTTTCGTGTTAACTTAAAATTTTGAGACTCAACTTCAAAAAGAAAATTCTAATTAGTTGAAAATATCTAAACTCGAAAATACAGCAAAAATAAATTTTATATTCTAAAATCAAAATAAAGCATTTTAAATAATAATTGAATGATGATATATTGCGATCCTACACGATCCTGCGCAATTATTTTAGTTCATTATGACTGTATGATTACGCAAATTTCCATCGCTAATTTTAATTAAATGCATTTATTATCTAGAATCTATATCTGTCCGTGCTTGTATATATAATACCTCGTGCTGTGATAAATGATTTTTGAACACAAAATTTCGCAATTTCACAAGTAACTAGCTCCGTCATATTGACAACGATTTAAATCGTTGTGCGAACAGACTAAACGACAGCCCTCAGTTTGTTACTTAAAATCCATTTGGAAATACAGTTCGGCATCGAACAAAAAATATGCATTTAGTGATTATAATACGAAGCTATAATTAACTTATATATTTAATATAGCATCATTCAAATTTATATTTTAAATAATCTTTTATTTTGAGTTTTAAATATCAAAATTTATTTCTGTGTTTATTTTGAGTTAGATATTTCAAACTAGATTAGAATTTTCTTTTTTTGAAGTTATTCAATAATGTTAAGTTAACACACGAAAACTCGAACATTAAATTATTTTAAATTATAAGTAAGAGTACAAAGTAGTTAACACTATAGACGCCTATTTCTGAAAAATATAAGAGCAGTACATGTTGAAAGAATACGATTTTCTGAATATTACACAGTATTGTGTGGCGCGAATAAATTATTAGTTTCTTTTTATACTCAGTTGAGCAGAACTCACGAGAGTATATTAGTTTGATTGGATAACGGTTGGTTGTACACACTATAAAGGAATCGATATAGATATAGACTTCCATATATCAAAATAGCAGGATCACGAAAAAAATTGATTGAGCCATGTGCCGTCCGCCGCGTACTGTCCGTCTGTCCGTTAACACCGATACTTGAGTAAATTTGAGGTATCTTGATGTAATTGGTATGTTCCTGGCACTCATCGCAGATCGCTATTTAGATGACGATATCGGACAATAACCACGCCCACTTTTTCGATATCGAAAATTTCGAAAAATCGAAAAAAGTGCGATAATCATTACCAAATACGGATTAAGCGATGAAACTTGGTAGGTGAGTTGAACTTATGACGCAGAATAGAAACTAGTAAAATTTGGACAATGGCGTGGCACCGCGCCCAGCTTTTAAAAGAAGTAATTTAGAAGTTTTGCAAGCTGTAATTTGGCAGTCGTTGAAGATATCATGATGAAATTTGGCAGGAACGTACACTTATTACTATAGTGTCTGAATAATAAATTAGCAAAATCGGAGAGAACGACCACGCCCACTTTTTATTTTTTTTAATTCAAATTTTAGTTAATATCTTTACAGTATATAAGTAAATTATGTCAACATTCACTCAGTAATGATATGGTGCACAACATACATACAAAAATCAAAGCAAATCTTCCAAAATGAGGCGTGGCTCGCCCTTTTTCATTATTGTCTAGGATACTTTAATGCCATAGTCGAACACAAAATTACCAATCTTTTGTGAAAATATTTGGTAGAGGCTTAGATTCTAGGACGATAATAGTTTTCTGTGAAAAAGGGCGGAAATCGGTTGAAGCCACGCCATCCAGTAGTTTTTTATACACGAGTCGACAGTACTGTCCTTCCGCTAGGCCGTGACGCTAACACGATAACTTGAGCAAAAATCGATATACTCATTTAGCTAAACTACAGTTGCACGTAATTATCTGAAACTCACTTGTATTGGTGTGCAAAATGGCGAAATCCGACAATGACACAGACACACAAAAGACCACTTTTCGCATATCACCGGAAACCAATTACGAAAATGAAAAGAAAAACCACTGCCATAATTCTATCCCAAATACGGAGAGATGACAACCATGGTAACGCTGGTACTATTGACGCAAATAATAACGTTAGCAGCTGAAAAATGTTGTGGACACCTACCTATATGAAGTAGAAGATACATGAAACAGTTTCACTGCAGGGCGTAAATCAAAACAGGCTTGGAATCTTGGCAGAATACTGTCTCGTGGTATTACATATATAAATAAAATTAGCGGTACCCGACAGATGAGTTCTGGATCACCCTGGTCCACATTTTGGTCGATATCTCGAAAACGCCTTCACATATACAACTAAGGGCCACTCCCTTTTAAAACCCTCATTAATACCTTATATTTGATACCCATAT
>JARSSU010020623.1:0-33401 GCA_029619165.1 Eurosta solidaginis | reverse complement strand
GGCTTGGTTTAGCTTGTGTTCGATTTTTATACCCAGCTGTATACTTGTACACGGGTATTATAACTTGATTGGATAACGGTTGTGGTATCAGGCTATAAAGGATCGAGATAGATATAGACTTCCATATGTCAAAATCATCAGTATCGAAACAAAATTGGATTAAGCCATGTCCGTCCGTCCGTGCCGTTTTTTATCCCAAATGTCGTCGTTAACACGAGATAACTAGAGGCCGTATTGAGATATATTCACCAATAATTCGGCAACGGGCTTATCTTGTGCCCAAAATATCACGTAATCGGACGAAAACTACCCCTACGCCCACTTTTTCGATATCGAAAATTTAGAAAAATAAAAAAACCAGACAATTCAAAAACGTCTATCGCTCAGGTAATGAAATTGAATAGTATATGGTTTTTATAACGCAAAACATGAATTACATACAATTTTGTAATATGGGCATGGCACCACATTAGAAGAAGAAAATATTGTAAAGTTCACATGCCGTAAAATCAAAAAGCAGTTAAGGTTATTACATTAAAATATGGCAGAGACAATCATCCTTACCAGTTATATAGACTAAATGAAGATAATCAAATGGTTACCACGCCCCACTTTTCCTAAAGTTCTAACCTTAACGAAGTTTGCAATAACTTTATTGTTGACTGATATTGCTACCTCTGTAGTGGTATGGTGAGTCTAAGAACAAAACTTAAACAAATTTTGAAAATGGGCGTGACCCGCTCCTTTTATACTCAGCGTGCTTTGCACACAGGGTATGTTAACTTTGATTGGATAACGGTTGGTTGTACAGGTATAAAGGAATCGAGATAGATATAGACCTCCATATATCAAAATCATCAGTATCGAAAAAAAATTTGATTGAGCCCTGTCGTCCGTCCGTTCCGTTAGCACGATAACTTGAGTAAATATTGAGTTATCTTCACCAAATTAGGTACACGAACTTATATGGACCCAAATAGGTTGGTATTGAAAATGAGCGAAATCGGATGATGGCCACGCCCACTTTTTATATATATAACATTTTGGAAAACACAAAAAACCTGATTATTTAGTAAATAATACACCTAGAATGTTGAAATTTGACATGTGGACTGACATTGAGACTCTTGATAAAAATTTGAAAAAAAATTTTAAAATGGGCATGGCACCGTCCCACTTGTGATAAGATCAGTTTTTACAAATATTATTATTCATAAATCAAAAATCGTTAAGCCCGTCGTAACAAAATTCGGCAGAGAGTTTGCCTTTACTATAAGGAATGCTTGAAGAAAAATTACGAAATCGGTTAAGGATCACGCCCACTTTTATATAAAGATTTTTTAAAGGGTCATGGACGAATAAAATAAGCTATATCTTTGCAAAAAAGAGCTTTATAACAATGGTATTTCATTTCCCAAATGGATTTATAACAATAAATAGGAAAAACTAAAAATTTTAAAAAATGGGATGGCACCGCCCCTTTTATGACTAAGCAATTTTCTATGTTTCGGGAGCCATAACTCGAAGAAAAATTAGTTCAGAATAGAACCATATGTATATGTATAATTGCGCAGCCTTGTAACGCTATTAACCACACAAAACAAACAACAACAGCATTTCAAGTGTCAGCTGGGTTTGTAATGTTCGGTTTCACCCGAACTTAGACTTCCTTACTTGTTCTTCTTTGCTTAATTTTTGCCAATTCCTTAGCAAGTGTATGACAACTGCAATTATTTTGTATAGTCACGGTTGGCATCAAATGGCTGTTAGTGAAAGTCTAACAATCAGAGTTACATGCTTAGTTACCCGTTCGCTTATTCTAATTTGTTTTTGTGTAAAGATGTCCCATAAACATGATTGCAGCCAACAGTTTTCTACAACTTTTTGATTGTAAGTAATATTCTGGTGCTTATTTGCCACGTCCAATTATTTTTCGGGTAGTAATTTTTAATAGGTCATGCCGAAAATATTGCCTGCTCCACTGGCAAGTTGGATGATATTTATTTAAATAGGAAGCCGCAGAGTAAACGTTTGCTGCTGTGGTGGATGTGTTTTTTATGTGGGTATGTATGTGTAAAGCAGCAAGAGATATTTGCTTTCGGAAGTGCACAAGTATGTATATATGCATGTGTATGCAGTTACTTATAACCATGTTTTATTGCTGCAAATTTTCACCAATATTCAATGGCTTTGTGGTTTTCCCTGGCACTCTTTCCCAATTTCACTCTCTACCAAGCTGCTTTATCGCTTTGCCACAACGTACTCGTACATATTAAGTACTTAGTTTATATTTTTGTCTGTTTGTCTTTCATATGTTGCTTTGGCGTTGATATCTTGCTAAGCTTTCGCTGTCTGTCTTAGTTGCTTATTCATTTCATTTGAAAATCAGCAAATATTTCAGTTCATTTTCACAATTTCAATTGTTTGTTTTTTTAAGTTTATTTTTACATTGCTATGTCTGTATGTATGTGTTATATATGTATGTGTGTTTACTCTACTACCCTGCAAAAATTGGGCGATTAATCCCTAAAGAGATTGGTCTCCGATTGATCTCTTTTGTCTACATTTGGGCATATCTGATCCCCTTTAGTCCCTTTCGGGTACAGTTGAGATTAGTCAGTTTGAAATCTATGTAGCACATTGCAATGAGTAAAATAAAAAAGAATACAGGTGATTTAATCGAATCATTTAAAAAAATGCGGAGCTCTATACCCAACCTAAATTACTAGGACTTAACGAATACACCGGAGTTAGGGCTAAATTTTCGGAGAATACTTTTTATTCCTTTTTGAATAGCGGTCGAAAAACTTACATGAAATAGATTTGGTGGCTTGGCAAACCCTTCGATTGCGTTTCTCGCCATGAAAATGCGACTGGCCCATTTTAGTCTTTATTGAGCGAAAACGGACTTGTCCTTCAAATTTTCCCATATGGGTACAAGGGTATTGGTCCTATCGATTCCTTTCAGCTATAAATGGGTACAATTAGTCTCTTCATAGGACAGGCTCAAAAAAAAGGTTCAACAGTTCAACTCATACAAAGAGAGCAAAACTGGTATTGGTCGCATACTCCTTTGCGACTCATCCCTAGATTAAACGCATTTGTTTGCAGGTTCGAGTATGTTTACACAAATCTATATGTCTCTGCTTGTTTGTAGGCGTGCTTTGCAATTAATCTACATTTGAATAGTTTCATCTATGTAAATATAGACTCTTTCGAGTTTATGCAACGAAAATGTAATAAAATTGGAGATGCAAGTTGCAGCGCATGCAAATTTTCAAACAGAAGGAAGTACAATTTAACAAATACAGTTGCGTGCAGGTAAATAGTAACGTATAATCTTAACAATTATATCTTGAAATCAGTCCTCTGGGCCACTTTCACCCTGCAATGCTGGTGAAAGAGGGTATATTGATATGATTTCCTAAATATTTAAAGCGCACTATTATCATTACACTAGGGTGGCAGCGGTTCGGCATATCGGAGGCAAATATAAAATCGAAGGCAGATTGGAACAACTATCTTATCCCCATTATTCTACCCAGTTCCATTATAGGGTCCGCAGCTCTTGTGCAGGCTCTTTCAAACTCCGATCCGAGGATATAAGCTCGCAATTTATTCTCACCCTTAAATATTTCAGAATATCCCAATCGGAGAGCTACGTGGTACTAAGGTGCGATTCCGTCTCTTTGTAAAGATGACGGCCTAGCTGAAGACAGTGAGTAGTCCTTTATCAATTACGAGCAAAACTTCATTTCGTGCTCTTATGACTACAATCATATTATCTGCGAAAACGAAAAAAAACATGTACTTTAAGCTAGTTGAATGGGATAAAGTTTGTCGTATGCAGCATTCTAGGGATCGGAGCCTAACACCAAAACCTGGTCTGATCAACCTTTTACATTCACCTCTCTTTAACCGTTAACCATTTTGTACCTTAAATACTGGTCTCTCGAGTAATCCTTCAAGGTAAATATGTAGCAGATATTTCGGTACATTAAAACAACCTTCAAGTCTCGAGCATGATGTCCACTATGACTCACATGTTTTATTATATTTACGACAGGATCATTTCCAGACCACTGCTGGCATCAATTCGGAGGCATGTCGAATTTTTGTCCATGCATTTTTGGTATCATTTTGGGGGCAGTTTCAGCATAATTTTCTTGGGGCATATACACATCAATTCGGAGCATATCGGAATATTCGTGACGGTTTCCGAACATTTTTATTACATTATTGCGGCAGTATTTCGAGATTGTTTGAGGGTTCACTTTCAGAATCATAATTTCGGGTCCACCTCGCAATTGTTTTCGTAACTTTTTGCGCCATTTTGGGATTGTTTTGGATCCTTTGGGAATTTTTTCGGAGCTATAAGAAACATATCGGGACTGCTTTCATTAGTGGATCACACAAAATGTTTTCGTGAACATTTCGGGACTCTTACAGATTGTTTTGGGATCAATTCAGAATTTTTTTTTGGGCTATATCGGGACAGTTTGCCAATTTTTCGCGATCCCATCGGTATAATGTCGGAAATAGTTTTCGGGAATTCTAGTACCATTTGAGCTATGTTTTTGGGATTTCTTCGACAATTTTTGGGACTATTGGTGTCATTTTGGAACTACTTTCGTAAATAAATAGGATCACTTGGGAATATTTTTCGGCATCATTTCCGGATTGTTTAAGGATTACTTCTCAATAATTTCCCTACTATTTTCGAAATTGTTTTGTGCACTTTTTGAGTCTAATTTCTGACTGTTTCGGGGATGACCCCGAAAACTATGGGACATCTATGGACTCTTTACGAAAAAAAGATCACTTCGGAACTGGTTTCGGTATAAACTTCGGTTATCGCGAAGAATTCTCACTTCGAAGATGTTTAGGATAACCATAGAATTATTCGGATCTATTTCAGGCTCATTCCGTACCGCTCAAGACTATTTCCAGATTATTTCGTGAACGGTACCTTTTCGCGATAAATTTTCCTATTTCGGAATGCTTTCGGAATAGTTTGTGTATGTTTTTTGATCATTTCAGGTTATTTCTTTGTATATAGGTTTTCTCCGAAAATGGTTTACCACGATCGGCTACCCTATCTTGATACTGGTACTAGGAAAGATTCACGTGGATGCCACCTATTTCAAATACTTAACACACCAGGATTTTCCATTTTTACAATTTTTTCCCCGCTGTGGAGAGCAGTTTAAAAATATATCCAACGCATGCTTGACTAGGGTAGTTTTGGTTACTAAGACAATTTACGAGGTTGCCACCTATTTGAAAAATTAATTAAATACCAGGGTTTTCAATTTGTATGTTGTTGCTCCCCCGCGGATAGCAGGCAGGCTTAGCGGTCATAGGAAGCCCGAACGGCTCTTTTGGAGTTTCGCAGTTTGCTGTGTTTATCTTACAATGTGGGGAGAGCTCACTCATATGATCTGCTATGAGTAGACTACTAATTCTCCGTTGGTTTTATACTCCCCCAGTAGAACTCGATGTCGATGCTTTCCTCCCAAAAACTTCAGTCTTCGAAACTGAACTCTCAGCGGCAGATGGGAAAGTTGCCACTTACCATAATTGTGGCTAAACGGATATCTGTCGCCTGCTGAAAACATGGATAATTGTACGAGTGGGCTACTGCTGATGTTGTCTTTTTAGCGGCTTTAGGCTACGTTAAATAAAGGTTGCTTCAGGTGAAGATTGACCATATCCCATAATTGTGATTAAAATTAGTGAATGCTTAGTTAGGTTGAATATGTGGTTGACAGCGGTGGCAAAGTGCTTTTGTGAATATATTAATGAAGCGAAAATACGCAGTTAGGTTAAAAGTGGCTGCCCCCCAGAAATGTCAGCGACACACTTAGGTCCGGCTGGGTCATTGTGATACTACTGTGTGGGGCTATTATAACCCTTGCTGCTTTAGATGTGTAAGAATTTGAACCAATTTGATCTGATGTAGCGTACAATATTTTCAATTTCCGCAGAGCCTAGTTTCTGCTAAGCAGTCGATGAAATACGTATTCAGACATTCCGTACGTATACTGGCCAGAGCAGGCCCATCTATACAGGAAGTGTTCGACGCTTTCTATCTCCTCTTCATCCCTGCAGCTCCCGACAAAAATCGTTGGTTGGAATTCCCATGCATTCGCCGTGTATTTCCCATCAGCAGTGGCCCATTAGTATCCCGATCAATGGTCGTAAGGAGAGACGGTTGAGGTTAATGAGGAACCTAGTTCGATTCTCATTTTATGCGAGGCCAGGTTTGTTTGGACACCTCGCAGCGTCTATCTGGAATTTGCCTCCTTGGAGAAAATTGATGTTAGCCAGTATGTGCACGCAGCAAGAGGGGGTGCAATGTCCTCGTTTACCTAAAAAATGGAAGAGGTGTGAATAGGCCTCATACCTCAGCAAGACTGGTTGACTAGAACAGTCAATGCTACCAAGTTTGTTGGCCGGTGTTAAACGGATATTGGATTTAGAACACCGTAGTGTTAAGCTATATTTGGCAGATGACGAAGTAAAACTAAAACCCACTCTATTTTATTTCCTACGACTGTAGGTCGTGTAGTAATGCCAGTAATCAGTGAATGGCTTACATTACATGTGTTTGATTGCGAACATAGAAATAATATATAGGCATTCATTCATAGGTATATATATGTATGTGTATATACATATGAGTACTTAAAGCAAGTTTATTACATACAGATTTACTCATATCACACACATACATATGTACGCATGTAATAAAAGTAAACTCATTATTCACGCTTCTATGACGTCTACTGCAATTTACAACTTCTACGTGTGGACTGACACACATACAAATGCATATATGCATACAATTATCTAAGTAAAAGTGCACTTGTGGCAAACCAATCATTTATTATTATCTTTCTTCAGCGGAAATCATACATTTGAATGTGGTAAGATAGATGTGAAATCATCGTGGAAGTCTATTGTTATACTCAGTTGAGCAGAGCTCACAGAGTATATTAAGTTTGATTGGATAACGGTTGGTTGTACATATATAAAGGAATCGAGATAGATATAGACTTCCATATATCAAAATAATCAGGATCGAAAAAAAATTTGATTGAGCCATGTCCGTCCGTCCGTCCGTCCGTTAACACGATAACTTGAGTAAATTTTGAGGTATCTTGATGAAATTTGGTATGTAGGTTCCTGAGCACTCATCTCAGATCGCTATTTAAAATGAACGATATCGGACTATAACCACGCCCACTTTTTCGATATCGAAAATTTCGAAAAACCGAAAAATTGCGATAATTCATTACAAAAGAGAGATAAAGCGACGAAACTTGGTAGATGAGTTGAACTTATGACGCAGAATAGAAAATTAGTAAAATTTTGGACAATGGGCGTGGCACCGCCCACTTTTAAAAGAAGGTAATTTAAAACTTTTGCAAGCTGTAATTTGGCAGTCGTTGAAGATATCATGATGAAATTTGGCAGGAACGTTACTCCTATTACTATATGTACGCTTAATAAAAATTAGCAAAATCGGAGAAGGACCACGCCCACTTTTAAAAAAAATTTTTTTTAAGTAAAATTTTAACAAAAAATTTAATATCTTTACAGTATATAAGTAAATTATGTCAACATTCAACTCCAGTAATGATATAGTGCAACAAAATACAAAAATAAAAGAAAATTTCAAAATGGGCGTGGCTCCGCCCTTTTTCATTTAATTTGTCTAGGATACTTTTAACGCCATAAGTCGAACAAAAATTAACCAATCCTTTTGAAATTTGGTAGGGGCATAGATTTTATGACGATAACTCTTTTCTGTGAAAATGGGCGAAATCGGTTGATGCCACGCCCAGTTTTTATACACAGTCGTCCGTCTGTCCTTCCGCATGGCCGTTAACACGATAACTTGAGCAAAAATCGACATATCTTTAATGAACTTAGTTCACGTGCTTACTTGAACTCACTTTATCTTGGTATGAAAAATGAACGAAATCCGACTATGACCACGCCCACTTTTTCGATATCGAAAATTACGAAAAATGAAAAAAATGCCATAATTCTATACCAAATACGAAAAAAGGGATGAAACATGGTAAGGTAATTGGATTGTTTTATTGAAGCGAAATATAACTTTAGAAAAAACTTTATAAAATGGTTGTGACACCTACCATATTAAGTAGAAGAAAATGAAAAAGTTCTGCAGGGCGAAATAAAAAACCCTTAAAATCTTGGCAGGTATTACATATATAAATAAATTAGCGGTATCCAACAGATGATGTTCTGGGTCACCCTGGTCCACATTTTGGTCGATATCTGGAAAACGCCTTCACATATACAACTACCACCACTCCCTTTTAAAACTCTCATTAATACCTTTAATTTGATACCCATATCGTACAAACTCATTCTAGAGTCACCCCTGGTCCACCTTTATGGCGATATCTCGAAAAGGCGTCCACCTATAGAACTAAGGCCCACTCCCTTTTAAAATACTCATTAACACCTTTCGTTTGATACCCATATTGCACAAACGAATTCTAGAGTCACCCCTGGCCCACCTTTATGGCGATATCTCGAAACGGCGTCCACCTATGGAACTAAGGATTACTCCCTTTTAAAATACTCATTAACACCTTTCTTTTGATACCCATATTGTACAAACAATTCTAGAGTCACCCCTGGTCCACCTTTATGGCGATATTTCGAAAGGCGACCACCTATACAACTAGCCACCACTCCCTTTTAAAACCCTCATTAATACCTTTAATTTGATACCCATATCGTACAAACACATTCTAGAGTCACCCCTGGTCCACCTTTATGGCGATATTTCGAAACGGCGTCCACCTATAGAACTAAGGCCCACTCCCTTTTAAAATACTCATTAACACCTTTCGTTTGATACCCATATTGTACAAACAAATTCTAGAGTCACCCCTGGTCCACCTTTATGGCGATATTTCGAAAAGGCGAACACCTATAGAACGAAGGCCCACTCCCTTTTAAAAATACTCATTAACACCTTTCATTTGATACCCATATCGTACTAACAAAGTCTAGAGTCACCCCTGGTCCACCTTTATTGCGATACCTCGAAAAGGCGTCCACCTATAGAACTAAGGCCCACTCCCTTTTAAAATACTCATTAACTCCTTTCGTTTGATACCCATATTGCACAAACGAATTCTAGAGTCACCCCTGTCCACCTTTGTGGCGATATTTCGAAAGTCGACCACCTATACAACAACACCACTCCCTTTTAAAACCCTCATTAATACCTTTATTTGATACCCATATCGTACAAACACATTCTAGAGTCACCCCTGGTCCACCTTTATGGCGATATTTCGAAACGGCGTCCACCTATAGAACTAAGGCCCACTCCCTTTTAAAATACTCATTAACACCTTTCGTTTGATGCCCATATTGTACAAACAAATTCTAGGTCACCCCTGGTCCACCTTTATGGCGATATCTCGAAACGGCGTCCACCTATGGAACTAAGGATTACTCCCTTTTAAAATACTCATTAGCACCTTTTATTTTGATACCCATATCGTACAAACGCATTCTAGAGTCACCCCTGGTCCACCTTTATGGCGATATCTCGAAAAGGCGACCACCTATACAACAAGCACCACTCCCTTTTAAAACCCTCATTAATACCTTTAATTTGATACCCATATCGTACAAACACGTTCTAGAGTCAACCCTGATCCACCTTTATGGCTATATCCCTAAATGGCGTCCACCTATAGAACTATGCCCACTCCCTCATAAAATACTCTTTAATGCCTTTCATTTGATATACATGTCATACAAACACATTCCGGGTTTCCCTCGGTTCATTTTCCTACATGGTTATTTTCCCTTATGTTGTCACCATAGCTCTCAACTGAGTATGTAATGTTCGGTTACACCCGAACTTAATCTTCCTTACTTGTTTTTTTTTAAGTCCAGGTTTTTTTTAAAGCAAGTTAAATTTTAAAATAAAGCAATTTCACGCTGACAACAACTGCAAACGTATTTATAAGCTATCATAACTGTCTTAATTAACTTTAACTGCCAAACATTGGTGGCACACTCATACACACACACACACAAGTCTATTTAATATTAAAAACACACAAATTACCTGCCAATACTTGGGAATTAACAAAACTTATTAACGCACTGTAAACTATCATTATGGTCTACATTTAACTAGCTCAGCGTTGCAATCTACTTACATACATACAAACAAACTTACAACGGCTATACAGTACTACTTTGTGCTTTTATGGTGTGTGTGTGTGTGTGTAAGTGGGTTTGTGTTTGTACTCGCAGCCTCTAGACGCCACTGTGTCTGCTGCTTGTCTTGAGTTGAGGATATTTCATTGTTGACATTTTAATAAAGTTTATAAAGAAAAAGTTTGTTATTTATTTTTATTTTCCTTTTTTTATTTTAAATTTGTAAGTGGGTCTGTAGCTTTTGGTGTACATGTGTAATATGCCGACGCGAGAAACTTCGCCGTAGAAAATTGATGCTACCAGCAGCATTGGAGCCACTAATTATACTCAGTTGAGCAGAGCTCACAGAGTATATTAAGTTTGATTGGATAACGGTTGTTGTACATATATAAGGAATCGAGATAGATATAGACTTCCATATATCAAAATAATCAGGATCGAAAAAAAATTGATTGAGCCATGTCCGTCCGTCCGTCCGTCCGTCCGTTAACACGATAACTTGAGTAAATTTTGAGCTATCTTGATGAAATTTGGTATGTAGATTCCTGGGCACTCATCCAGATCGCTATTTAAAATGAACGATATCGGACTATAACCACGCCCACTTTTTCGATATCGAATATTTCGAAAAACCGAAAAATGCGATAATTCATTGCCAAAGGCAACTAAAGCGATGAAACTTGGCAGATGGGTTGACGTTATGACGCAGAATAGAAAATTAGTAAGATTTTGGACAATGGGCGTGGCACCGCCCACTTTTACAAGAAGGTAATTTAAAAGTTTTGCAAGCTGTAATTTGGCAGTCGTTGAAGATATCATGATGAAATTTGGCAGGAACGCTGCTACTATCACTATATATGTGCTAAATAAAAATTAGCAAATTGGATGAAGAACACGCCCACTTTTTAAAAAAAAATTTTTAAATTCAAGTTTTAAACAAAAAATTTAATATCTTTACTGTATATAAGTAAATTAAGTCAAAATTCAACTCCTGTAATGATATGATGCAACAAAATACAAAAATAAAAGAAATTTTAAAACGGGCGTGGCTCCGCCCATTTTCATTTAGTTTGTCTAGAATACTTTTAATGCCATAAGTCGAACAAAAATTTACCATTCCTTCTCAAATTTGGTAGGTACATAGATTCTATGACGGTAACTGTTCTCTGTGAAAATGGCCGAAATCTGTGGAAGCCACGCCCAGTTTTTATACACAGTCCACCGTCTGTCCTTCCGCTCGGCTGTTAACACAATAACTTGAGCAAAAACCGATATATCTTTACTAAACTTATCCCACCTACTTATCTGAACTCACTTTATCTCGGTATAAAAAATAGCCGAAATCCGACCATAACCACGCCCACTTTATCGATATCGAAAATTACGAAAAATGAAAAAAATGCCATAATTCTATACCAATACGAAAAAAGGGATGAAACATGGTAACTGGATTGGTTTATTGACGCAAAATATAACTTTGGAAAAAATTTTGTAAAATGGGTGTGACACCTACCATATTAAGTAGAAGAAAATGAAAAGTTCTACAAGGCAAAATCAACAGCCCTTGGATCTTGGCAGGAATACTGTTAGTGGTATTGCATATATAAATAAATTAGCAGTACCCGACAGATGATTTTCTGGATCACCTGGTCCACATTTTTGGTCGATATCGCGAGAACCCTTCACATATACATCTAAGGGCCACTCGCTTTTAAAACCCTCATTAATACCTTTAATTTGATATCCATATCGTACAAACACATTCTAGAGTCACCCCTGGCCCACCCTAATGGCGATATCTCGAAAAGGCGTCCACCTATAGACCTAATGCCCACTCCCTCTTAAAATGCTCAGTAACACCTTTCGTTTGATACCCATATCGTACAAACATCTAGAGTCACCTCTGGCCCACCCTAATGGCGATATCTCGAAAGGCGTCCACCTATAGACCTAATGTCCACTCCCTCTTAAAATGCTCAGTAACACCTTTCGTTTGATACCCATATCGTACAAACATTCTAGAGTCACCCCTGGCCCACCCTATGCGATGTCTCGAAAAGGCCACCTATAGACCTAATGGCCCACTCCCTCTTAAAATGCTCAGTAACACATTTCGTTTGATACCCATATCGTACAAACATTCTAGAGTCCCCCTGGCCCACCCTAATGGCGATATCTCGAAAAGGCGTCCACCTATAGACCTAATGCCCCACTCCCTCTTAAAATGCTCAGTCACACCTTTCGTTTGATACCCATATCGTGTCTATAAGTCAGTATAGGCAAGGTATAGCTATAGAATATTTAATTATTGATACTAAAAAATAATGGGGAAAATATTTTAACTAAAGCTGTGTGCGATTAGTTGATTTTTGAAATTTCAAGTTCTCAATTAATCCACTATTATATTTTTTGATTAGTCGAAATGGAAACTTGCTCAACCAATTTTGTTGTCGGATTATAGTAAAGCGCATAAATACGTAATAAAAATATTAATCACTGTTTAAAATAAAGCGATTAGTCACGCGACTCATTGTTTACTTAAATTTGAAGTTACTAAGTTAATAATTTAAACGGTTAAGCGCCAATTAATTAAGTAAGCAATAATCATTAATTATATTTTGATTAATAGCAAAGTAAGTTTCCTCAAGCAATCTGTTTTCGTATTATTTTAAAACCGTACTTATTGAATTATTACCTTTTTTGTTAATCGTTACTTGGAATTAAAATTAAAGAAAAAAACACTTTTTTAAAAATAAGCTTTTATTTATTTTGGTTAATAAAATACTAAAAAGTAAACAATAAATTGACTCCTAAGAAATATAACACTTTATAAGTTCATTGTAAAGCTTAAACGATAATTAGGCTTTTTCGTCTGCGACAAAAAAATTCTATATTGTACATAATTATATATTTTTAACATTAAAACTTTACACCTAAATTATTAAACTTACAGTTTATATCACAGTCCTAATTGTTCTAATAAAAGCGTGTTACATTGCGATAGCAAGAAAATGAGATCCTAAATGTTCTTAATTATACCATCAAAATTTAACACGTTTTTTATTAGAACAATTTGGACTGTGATATAAACTGTAAGATTTAATAATTTAGGTGTAAAGTTTTAATGTTAAAAATATATAATTATGTACAATATAGAATTTTTTTGTCGCAGACGAAAAAGCCTAATTATCGTTTAAGCTTACAATGAACTTATAAAGTGTTATATTTCTTTAGAGTCAATTTATTGTTTACTTTTTAGTTAATTTTATTAACCAAAATAATAAACTTATTTTTAAAAGTTTTTTTTTCTTTAATTTTATTTTTTACTTTTTAGTTCGTTTTATTAACAAGTAATAGAAGCTTGTCTTAGAAAAGCCTTTTCTTAATTTAATTCAAATATGAATTTTTTGTTTTTTATTTTAGTAGTATTTATTATGGCTTGGCCGTGTAAATTATTATGGTGTATTTGTATATTTTAGATTTAATGCACAATTAATATGTGTGGTGTTTGAGCGGCCAAATAATAACAGTAGTATGCTAAGTGCTGCTTAGTTGATGGAATCTCGCTAATTTCCTAGCGATGATCAGCAGATTGTCAATATTTCGTTCAACGGACGCGCGAAATTGCCACATCTGCTCAATTTTCCAAGATTTTCCATTCTTGATTTAACGTTTAGCAAGCATTTTATGCCAATATTTTTCAGCAGCTTTTTCAAATAGGTAATTTTTCCAAAAGCAAATAAATTACAGAAAAGATTACAGATTTAAACAGCCTTAAAAATTCAGCTATGTTGGTTATACACAGAAATACCACAGAGGGTTGTGTCTCCGATTTTCGCAAGCGTTTAGATTCACCACGCGTGATTCACCACGTCCAAATATCACATCCACGGATAGGTACCGGCGGGTTGTATGGGACTTAGGCTGTTATGCCAAAGTAAATACAAATCTTTACCGGTAACTGTGTTATCGATTAATTTATCGAATTCTAACAAAGTAATATTGCATTGTCATCGGAGTTATATATGTGTGCAAATTTCAGCTCATCGGACACCGGGAAGTGTATCAAATTTAACTTGCAGATTCCATTACAGACAACAAAAGTGAAACTAATAAAAGCTTATAAAAAGCGATTACTGCTTTTCGTGCACCTAACACATCTTACTGATTCCTTTTAGCTATCACCTGCAATGTAAATCGATTTTGATTAACAAGTCTTAATTAACTAACAACCTGATTAATTTGAACTATTGATTATTAACCTACTCATTGAATCGAGTAACCGCATAGAAGACTAAATCTCGATTAATACTTATACAACGAAAAATATTTATATGAGTTAACAGGGGATTGCCCATATCGCTTTAAATGTATGAAAACATTTATTTCAGAAATTTTTAATTTTTTTAAATTATTTATAATGTGGGAAAATTTTTAACAACGTTACATCAGGACGGACAGGCACAGCTGTTCGATTATACCTTGTTTAACTCTCTTCAAAGCCTTTCTCCCGGGAGTGGGAGTCCTGATGTCACGTTGTTTAATTTTTTCCCAAATTAACTAAGGCTGTCCCGATTGCTTGATTATTTTAATTTCTACAGTACTATCGATTGATTCTATTTTTTTATTTAACGAAAAAGAAGAGTCCTCGACAAAGCTGTGTTTTGGGTTATTCTAAAAGCTAATTAAACGAATTATCAATTTTTGTGAGTTGTTTCACTATTCAAATGAAGTGGTTAGTTTACGCAATCCATTGATTAAGCGAAATTTTTATTACTCAATAATCGATGATTATTCTAGAAGAGGAGAATTTCTGCGAGTATGACATTGGGAATATTCTTAAAGCATATTAAATGAATAATCACCATTTGTGGTTAATTACTATTTGTATAAAAAGATTTATCATCCGATTACCTGATTAGTCGAAAGAAAATTTTCCCCGAGTAATGAGTTTTAGATTATTCCGGGCTGAATAATACCGTTTTTTTTAATGACGGTCACAGTGGTTTGGTGGAAGAGTTTTAAAGGAATGCAAATAACCCTGGAATTCAATCTATGCATTTTACATTTACTAATACTTTTGGTTGCAGCTTTTTATTCTTTTTTGTTTTTTGTTTTGTTTTTTTTGTGAAATAATGATAAGTTGTTTTTCCCTTTGCCTACATTTACGTATACAGTTTTAGGGCCATTCGTGTGGAAGTGAGTGATCGTCAAATTAGGAAGGGCGAAAGTAACTGCCAAATGATAGCTGCCATCGCATCTCTCAGACGAACGAATGTTCTCTTCGTAATAGAGAATGAGGCCTTAAATCTAAGGATTTTTCTGCTGGGCGTGAAAATCTCCGAGCTGAAAATGGGACAGAAAGAGCTAATACAATGCTGCAATACTGTGAATCACGTGGAATTGTTTTCGTCAATTTCCAGCGATGAATTGACCCGAACAAAGCAGCTAACTCATTTTCGTGTGTGAATCATATCGGAGGCAAAGTAATGGAAAAAATTTATCATATGATTTGATTCTATATCATATTATTATCATGTGATATGATTCATATCGTAACATTATCATATGATATGATTCATATCCTCGTTTATTACAGCACTCCTCTCATAAGACCCTTTGCAATCACTCTGGTCTATAATTCTACTTGAGCTGTTTATTGCATTGAAGGCGGATTAAGTCCGATGGCTCATCGTGTACACCGCTAGCACAATTTGCATAACAGTCACTCACGTTTCTCACTATATATATTTCTAATCAAATCAATGATTATGCTCCGCCATCTCTCCATCTGAAATTATTCATTCACAATTTCGTCTTCACTTTCTTTGATATTCCTATTATTTTCTTATAAGACATTTTACTGATTGAATTATGAGCTCTCTTTCGCAGTTTATGTTCCACAACGGTAAATGCATTTCAAATAAGTTAATACGAAACTTTTACACAAACTTCAAATGAACTAGGTATTTGATTTTCTCAACAGGGCGCAAACTTTGTTGGTTGGCGGTTTTTTTGTCAGCCGTAGTAAGCTCTGGAGACAGTGGTTACGGTCGTATGGTATGCTACTGCTTAGGCTCCATAATAAGAGAAAACGTTGTGTGAGGGCGGCTTACTTTGAAATTACAGTGAATAGAAATTTCAATACTGATTGAATGCATGGAGTGTTGTGAGTCGTATTAGTGAATTGAGGTAATGTTTAGTTTGGGAGAAGTGTTTGCACACAGTTGGGATAAAAATTCTCACGGGATTCGCTTGTTTGTTTTTAAAAGAAGATGACTGAATAAAATGCTCCATTGCTTAAAAAACTAGAAAGTTTCAACGCCTTCTTCCAAAATTGTTTGTTGTTATCTCCTATGTGCTCGAGCGGGTACTTCTTAGTCTATCGCGTAGATTCTGTGAGATGGGAACAGCAGGATCTATCTTTATCGTTGAGGTATTTCCTAGGAGGAACTTTATTCTTTGAATTGAGCTTCCATCATGCATGGGGTTGCTAAATGAAAGCCATAATGATGGGTAACCGTCAGAATAATCTTCATTACTCTAAAGCTGCTTCCGCTAAACTGTTCTTCCTTGAACAGGGTAGGTAGATAAAGTCCTTATTCTGGTGCCGTGGCTGAGTGGTAACGATGGAAAGCTTTCTCGTTTGAGGGACGGTAAATATAATCTACTGTGAACGGGGGCTAAGGTGAGCTTCAATCCTGCGTGATTGTCAAAAAAGAGATACACATTTTTTCATATCTATGATTTCAGCAACAAGTTATAGCAAGTTTCGTGGAAGGCGACTTTAATATGTGCGTAGTTTCCGCGAACATGACCCATGGTGATGAAACGGAGCTATCACCTGCTATGTTTTGCCAAATCAGCACCGATAGCAAGGCGAAGAGGAGTCGGCGTGATCATTGGCTCCGACATGAATACACGCATACCATCTGTTTATGCTTGGATATCATGGCGAGAGGTCAGTCTTTATTACTTTTATTGTAGATGATTCCGACTTTCGTTAGGCAGTAAGGTAGGAAATTTTGGATCCCACCTTGGTCAGCAGAGAAAAGTAGATCGGAAATCGAGTACGTAGATTATTAAGCAGGGTTTTCTGATCATCGATTTATTTTGTGCTCTGTGAATTAGGGCATCCTGGTAAACCTTGTAAAATTCTTTCAGGTACCCCAAAACACACAACTGGGAACAGCCTTGCAAGAAATTGGCGGATCTATTGCCTGAAACGCCAACCGTGAGTTTTGAGTTTGTGTGAAACTGCGATAGAGGTTCTGGTAGAAAGTAAAGTAAGTGCATAGAAGAAAAGTACTTCGGCATGCAACAGCGCTTTTCAACATGCCTGCCCCCTTTTGAAAACTTATAGGAGAAGGGCAAGCCCCCTTTGAGCTTCCATCAGGCGGATCTATAAGCGAGTCAGCACATCAATAAAAGCTGTTACTGCAATATCATTATAATCATAGCAATGGCCGTAACATAACCATAAATGCATCTATATCGGACCGTAATAGTCAGCAAATTAGTCCACATCAACCAGCTTTTTAACCATAATTGTGACCCTAACCAAAACCCACAACTACAGCCGTAACCTGTAGGCCGATATTGCCTGCAGTGAGTTCGGACTTATCCGAAACTGCGATATACGATCTGGTAGGAAATTTCAGCTCGGCATGCTGCAGCGCCTTTCAACATTCCTGCGCGATGAAAACCTATAGAAGGAAGTACAAGCCCCCTTGATGGTCAGATTCTCTTGAAGACCTTCGAACTCTCAATAGGCGGTTCCATAAATAAAACAATATAAAGAACCTTCCCTTCATCAGCCATTATAACCATAATACTGCCACAACAGTAACCACAAGTGCAACTTCATCCATCCAACCACCATCGTTACCATATTACTGACCGTAAAATTAACGACAAACGCATCTGTAATCGTAACCGTAGACAGAAGCATTATACAACTGCATCTATAACCATAAATGCATCTGTGGAAGTCATAAAAGTCGTCAAAATTTCAGTCATCGTTATCATAGTCCTGAACGTAACCCTATTCACAATTGCATCTGAACCACAACCATCGTAGCCGTGACCACATCTGCATTTCTAATCGTAATTGTAACCATAGCAATCAACAAAGTGAGTATCCCATCTACAAGCGTTACCATTATCCTGAACGATAATTAACTTCAACTAGCTTTGAAGCCATTACGCAACCGTAACAGTAAGAAAAGTGGCACCCAACTGTCAGCATGAGCTAAATCCTGACTGTAACCACATCAATAACAGTGTGGCACTTATAGAGTAAAGCTATTAGCAGCTACAACCGCAACAGTAATAGGTACCTGTACGTAAACCTATTAGCACTATAACCGCAACAGTAATACTAACCGTAGCCGTAGCCGTAACCGTAACACTAACCGGAACAGTGACCGTAAAAGTATAGTAACTGTAGCCATATCCGCAGCCTTGACCGCAGCGCAATAAAAGGTAAGCCGTAACTTTAGCTTTATCAACATAACTGTAAATGTGACTGAATGTGAATGTAACTGTAAAGCGGTAGACACGTACATATGTATGTAGATAATTTTTTTGTTTTTTTCAAAAACCTCCATTAGTTAAATATTTGTAACAAATCAAAGAATTAATAAGCAGCATCTTAGCGTCCTTTCATAGGGAAGCTGTAACATCCTAGCATAAAAATTATAATTTATAGTATGCATACAAGCAGGCGCGCATACTTACTTTTGCGAGCTAGCACTTTTATTCATATTTATATTCATTTTGAGACATGTGTACATGGCGCATACATAGATATAACAATTTTAACAAAAAATTAAGTGCAAACACATGCGCATATACTTTCACAATATTCCTTCAACTTCGTGGCACGCTAAAAGTCAAAAAACGTGCTTAATTCAAATACTGAGCCACGCGTAAATGTGTTAGAATGAAATTAAATGCGGAAGTAAACCATATATAATAAAAAAGCAACGTAAAATGTGTTTTATTAACAAGTTAATTTCAGAGGTTTTGTGAGTGTAAACGGCAAATAAGTAGCACACATGTGCGCCTAAAAGTAGACTACAAACAGTAAAGCAGGAAAAGTTAAGCCATTGGCTGTAAAAATTGTGATAGCTACAAGTGGAGGAATAGTACTCAAGTGTGTGAGCATATAAATTTCGATGAATTTACTTTTGAGTCTTCTCTGAGTCCCTAGATTTGTCTGCATCATTCAGACTCCCATCGCACTGCGCGTGTTTCAAGCAGAAATCCTCGCGATTTGGCAAGCCTGCAAATCACTGGAGGGCTTAAATGTAGCGGTAAAATTTGCATCCTGTCGGATAGCCAAGTAGCGGTAAAAGCGTTTTCCTCACCACACATTAACCCAGAATTAGTGTGGGCTTGTAAGCGACTCATACCAATCTAGAACTACGTGTTTTCTGGGTCCCGGGTCATAGGGGGATAGAGGGTAACTAGAGGCCGACGACCTAGCACGCAGGGGCTCATCGGAGATGAACGAGGAAATAACCAGTGTCGAAGTAGGCATACCCTTAGCAGTAGCCAAGGGGAATATCCAAAGCTTCTACTTGAAGAAAGCACAAACAAAGTGGAATAACATCACCACCTGTGCAATATCAAAATCCATTTGGCCAAACTATGATGGAAAGAGGACGAGAAGTCTTCTGAACAAATCCAGGGCTAACACACGCAAACTGATAGCAGTCTGCACCGGTCATTGGGCAGTAGGTACGCATGCGGAAAAGATGGGCATTCCGTATAACGAATACTGCAGAAGCTGCAAAGATCCAAATGCCAGGGAGACAGTAGAACACTTTATGTGTAAATGCCCGGCTCTAGCTAGAGCCCGGCTAAGGTTCCTTGGAACCCCGTTTCTAGAAGACCTCAGAGGGTTATCTGTGATAGCAATCCCGAATATTCTTAATTTTATCAACAACTCTGGCTGGTTGTAATACATTGACCGTAACATTCCGTAGGTTTTTAGACGAGTTACATGGCATCAAAACGGCTTTAAATAGCTACTTGGGCGACCAGGGTCGCAGCCATTTCACCTACCTACCTACCTACTTTTGTTTAGTTGCGAAGCCAGGAATTCATCTCTACTGCTGTTCTTCTTAGTTCTCTGCCCTCTCCATATACGTCCTCTTGCAGGTGCACGTTTTATTAGCTCGTTTTATTATTTACAGCTAATTTGGTTGCTTTTAACATTCGTATTTTGCCACATGTCACACTTTTTAAGTAAATGTTATGATGTGAAGGAAGCCATTTTTATGCCGAATTTAAGGAAAGGATGCCTCTTAACACCGTTGGTGCGTTGAAATTATGTTTTCGTAAACAAAGGTGAGTCAACAAAAAAGTGTATCTTTTAGAGTACTCTCTATATTTTATGATTAATGTTTGTGTCAAAAAAAATGCATTTATATATGTACGTAAGGAATTGTAGTCAAAACACAAAATGAAAGGAATCTAAGCTTTAATAGAGAGAACGTTAGGACCGAGTACTTGTGAAGCTTAAATGCAGTGATTTAGTTTGGTTACGTAGGAATAGCTGTAATCTTAGCCGTAACCATAACCGTAACTGTAGCGTAACCGTAACCGTAACCATAACAGTGACGGTAACCAAAATGTACCATACATTAAGACCATAACCGTAACCGTTATCCTATCCATTGCCATAACGGCGATCGTAGCGGTCAACGTAGCCATAACCATAACAGTAAGCGTAACAATGATTATGGCCATAACCCAACCCGTGACTGTGACCGTTACAATGTAAATAATTTTTCAATTTCAATTTTCAGTTTATGTAATAATTTGTACAAGTAAGACTATTGTCTCTTAAAGTACATCAACATTTGGAAATAAAACTAGTACGTATATATGTTAAATACGATTACAAAATAATAATAATAATAAAATTACTTAACTATACAAGTTTTAAAGTGAGCTATGACAGCAAAAAAAAGGAGAAGAAAAATTATATAAATCATACTAGACATGTATTTATGTATTGTATGGATAGATTGACTATATAGATAATTTAATTGTACAATATTAATAAAATGAAGTTGTGGAAACAGTTATATACTTTTTCCTGCTATTGCAAATATTCAAATAATGCCAATTTAAAGCGTCTACTATTGCGTTCATTTTTAATTTTATTTGGTAATGAGTTCCAAAGTTTTACAGCACTAACAAAGAATGTTCTAGATGATGTGAGATATCTATACCATGGAACAATAAGATTGCAAGTTCTGTCTGATCGAGAGAAACTTAGATTTCTAAAAAGATAATCAGGCTGCCTTCTATGAATAAGTTCATTTAAGAAGACTAAATTGCGGTAATTTAAAAAATTTACAAGGCTGCAATTAAGGATTTTGATGGAGAACTCCGATATATGGTCAAATTTGCGTTTGGAAAAAATATATCTAGCACAGTTATTTAAAGCAAGTTGCAACTTTCTCTGTGACTCACAATCAATATTGCTGAATACGGTCGCCCCAAATGATATCAGTGGAACTATAAGAGTTTTCACCAGCTTTAATTTAACATTGATTGGCACAAAGTCCGCAGTGTACCACAACTTTCTTAATACAAAGTATATTTTTGCTCAAATATAGTTTATATGGTCCTTGCACCCAAGATAAGAATTTAATTTAAACCCAAGACTAGTAACAACAGGCTCATAACTGATTGACGCGCCTTGAAGGAAGTGATGGCAATGTTTCAACCAATTGCCAGGAATATGTAAAACATGTGGCCTTTGTCTTGGACGCGTTAAGATTTAGTTGTTATCATTTGCCCAGGAAGAGATGCTTTCAAGGTCTCATTCATCCTGAAAACTAAGTCCTCTGATAAACCATCGGGCGAGATAAATATACCTGAGCGTCATCAGCATATAAGTGTATCGATACACTCCTGCAGCAATAAGTCATATCATTAATAAACATCGTAAACAAAGATCGGACCAAGTATTGATCCCTGTGGCACCCCCGAATCAAGACGCTTCATTTCCGAGCAACTGTTGCCGACCACTACTTTCTGCCACCGATTACGTAGATAATTTCTAGCAACCTCACAGCACTACAGGAGAAACCGAAGTATTACTTAGTTTTATTAAAAGATGGAATGATCCACTGTATCGAAAGCTTTGGAAAAATCTAAAAGCGCCAGAACAGTTAAATCACCTCGTCATACGCTGGACGAATGTCTTCAATAATTTAAGCAAGGCGGTATTGCACTATGGAATGCTCTGTAACCAGACTGATTTCACTTAGGAGTCCATTGGCATTAAGGTACTCTGTGATTTGTACAGCCGCTAATTCCCCAGATTTTGACAATACTGGCAATATGCTGATCGGGCGAAAATCTGTCAACAATGTAGCCGACGGTTTCTTAGCAGCTGGAATGACTTTCGCTATCTTCCACGAGCTGGAAAGGTTGATGTTGTTACAGAAAAGTTGATAATATGAGTCAGCGTTGGGGCTATAGATCTGATTACTAATTTCAAAACTTAGACTGATACCATCATGTTCCAACTGCATTAGATTAATAGAACTCATACATCTTAATACACTGTCTCTGTAACTGCACTAAACTGAATGGAAATGTACTGTTTATAAACCGATGTTTCATTTATTTTAAAAGAGTCTTAGCCTGAAAAATCGTCTCTTGGAATTTCTGACTAATCACGTGCGTGATTCTGGCGTGCGATACAACTCCCAACCGTCTCTGTATTATCTGCTTCAACAGTGTACACTTATACGCCACTGTGATAGCGCGACATTCCTTCATTAATAAACACGGTTGTTCTTGGTTTTTCTATTTCACTTCCTGAGGACATATTTATCAAATAAGATATAAATTGTGTAATTAGAAATAAGCTGTAGAGGTATAGCAGGAAGGAACGCAGACACTATTCAATGCAATACTAGCCTCATACAAAGCTCAGATAGACTAGCTGATTTAAATCTCTGTAATAAAAATGGTTGTGGTTTACAACTGAGGTCGTGTGTATACGATATGATAAGAGCATATCATGATCAGATACACCAGCAGTGAGAATGGTCCACAATGCAACTACCTCGGAGCTATTGGATGCGCATACTAAGTCGAGCAAGCTAGGTCATACAATTTGGTGAAAACGTGTGGGAAATTTATTAATGACATCTACGCCACATGGACTTTAAGTATGAATTAATTTAGCGATCGAGAGTCGTTATTACAGAATGTCTAGATTTAAGTCCCCGCGCAGAGTAAATATGCTCATATTCCACATGAAAAGTTGACCGTTGCGAGAACAAATCGATCCATCTACAATAATCTGCTAGGGTTGTACGCACGATATGATAACATTTATAAACAACTACCAGCTTCCATAATAATGTACTCACACTGGATCATTCCAACTTGATTAAAAACTTATTTTTGGGAATTTTCGTTTTGCAATATATGCAGACAACGCACCTCTGCTCCAGTTTTCCTGTCATCTAGTCAACTATGCTACCATGCAATCCATACAAATATGCCCAGTAAGTGTCAATTTGTAACAACATTGCGCTCTCTATAGATTTGCCGCGCTCTGTTGCTTCTTGCTCGCTGACAAGTGCATCGACATCATTTGTGCTGTTCACCAGTAGCGGCTCTGTGCTTCGTTGCACTCTCAACGTATACACTTTCCTCTTACGCTAAAAGCAGATGTATCACCTTGCCGTCTCAGCAGCTAGCGTAGGTCATTGTTGTTCTGTTTCTCATCGTAAAGCTTCATGCAACATGTATAGACAATAAATAATAATACTTTATTTCGCTATATGTACATGAGCGGTCGATTTGTGTGGAGGCAGCGCCCATTGCTCTGTGAAAATCATATTCTAGGGATCAAAATAAGAAACTTTGCCGAAGGAACCATACCTCTAAAACGAATTCTGGTGTCCCCCAATTTGGGGTCGAACTTTTGGGTAGGGGCAAATTTTGAAAAATCCACTTTGACCCATTTAGAGTGCTCCAATCGAGTCCAAATGTATGACCGACCCCCACTAACTTTGGAGGCCCGACCCACCGATGCCAGTGGCACACCCCCTGGAACCCCCCTGGGGTTCACCATACAAACATTTCAAAAATCGCCGGTTTTGCACTTTACATGAAAAAATCAGCACAAACATATCCATACCAACTGAAAAAGAGGTGCACCACTGCGTATACGTAACATTTTATTATTACGTATAAACAAATAAAAAAATTTGCAATAAAATAATTTGAAATGTTTGTATGGTGAACCCCCAGGGGGGTTCCAGGGGTGTGCCACTGGCATCGGTGGGTCGGGCCTCCAAAGTTAGTGGGGGTCGGTCATACATTTGGACTCGATTGGAGCACTCTAAATGGGTCAAAGTGGGATTTTTCAAATTTGCCCCTACCCAAAAGTTCGACCCAAATTGGGGGACACCAGAATTCGTTTTAGAGGTATGGTTCCTTCGGCAAAGTTTCTTATTTTGAGCTAGAATACGATTTCTAGAGCATGAGACGATTTTGAATCGACCCGCCCTAATGTGCATAAGCTATAGCCATATTGTAACCATGGTCCGATTTTGCTCATATTTGGAAACATACATACATACGAGATATGAAGGTGACCTATGAAAAAAATCACTGTTCGCGCAAGGATCGAGATATTCAAAAAAATCGTATTTGTGTCCGATTTGTCCATATTGGAACAAATAGTACATAAGTCCGATATGAAGTGACATCAAAATAGTTTGGATTTGAGGAGGGACGAAGCATACGTGGCGCAGAGTCGAGTAAAGTCTTTGAAGGATTATGTACTGAGGACATAGATTGTAAACAATTGTCCGGAACGAGGCCTGTGATCGTGATTAGTGCCTCATTATGAACTACTAATTAGATATGAGAATAAAGGCAATTAAAAATAAGACTAAGAACTTGAAATACAATACTTATAGTTAAAACGAGTTTTATGAAACATACTTACATGAAATAATAATAATACGAAAAGCTATACATAAGAGTTAGGTCGTAGCGTACTAGCAATCACACTCCTCGTCATGTGATGGTATAATATTAACAGGTAAAACCATGTACTCTTCTTGCGGCCATGATGGTTTTTTGATTTTTAAAAAAAGTTTAAAATCCTCTCTAAACTTTTAGTGGAAATGCCAAACACAAAGAAAACACACAAAAAAATTGTTTGTTTATGACATATTTCACTTTTTTTAATGGCCAAAAAATAAAACTGCTATGAATAAGTGGGAAAAATGAATATTTCGAAGTTTGGAATCCGTTTTATGTATCGCAAAAATTTGTTCCAACATAGGACGCTGCACAACTCCTATTTTTGCCAGGGGACAAAAAGAAAAGGACCTTCTTAACATTTTCTAATTAAGAAGCGAATGTTGGAGACCACCTCTAGTGATTTTTCATTCCTCCTTCTTCACTTGGTTGATACGTATTTAACCCCTAAATATGCTGAAACATACTTCATAAGAGATCAGCAGTCTCATAAATGTTCATCGCGCGTTGGAAGATAATTCGTTATTGGCGCTTAACGTTTAGGAGATGCTGGTCGTGCGTAACAAGTCACTCCAGCTAACTTTCGCGATAACTGACGCCAACAGGGGGCACCAAGAGATATCAAAGTCTCACCTGACTTCTCCGAACTCAGTGGAGATCTGCCCATAACTTGCCGACGCCAGCAAAGCGCTGTAGCTCCTCGCAGCTTAGCAAGCAGCATCGCTTCAGTGGAGTATGATAGTTCGTGAGGCTGATTTACCGGCTGAACGCCCAAAAATGGTATCGATGTCCTCGGCCCACCTTGGCACAAAGTTCGTCGCCTTAGTCAGATAAAGTTGCAGACCCCAGTCATAAACATGTATTTAGGTGAGCCAGTTCGATAGAAAACAATCAGAATACACTATACGGAGCCATAAAATTGGATTGAAAGCTAGACCTAATCTCCTCGCGCTATATGTCACACCCAATTGTATTATAGTAAGTGATGTATCTCTACGTACACCAATTGGTTGAAGAAATTCCATCAGAAGAGGATCGTGGCCTGATGCTTCTCTTTTTAGCGGCAACCACATCGACTTCTGAATTGAAATTCTGGATGCGGTTGACGTTGTAGATTTCTTTCCCACCAACAAAATAAAGTTCTTTCCCACCAATAAAAATTCGGTTTTGGACAAATATTGTATATTAATGTTTAGAACGCAAAATCACTGGTAGTTCTATACGATAGCATGACACTGGTATACCCTTTCAAAAATACCGAGAGAGGTGTAGAAGGCTCGTATGACCTCGACACAATAATCGAAGGCGAAATAAAAATTTTAGATCGTTCAAAGATATTAACGAAAACCCGATGACCCCGGAGATGCCTCCGACTCCGAGAGTGAAATCCATAGTATTTTGCTGCAGGACCACCTTTCTACATTGGCGGCTCTTGACCGCCGCGCTTATACTATACCTGAATGGGTTCAACACGGTTGGAGACCAACCTATAATCCGCGCAAACATCATGTGCACAATTTTTTTTGTGGGTACACAAAATTATCCAAATTACAACACCACACATGAAATTTTGCAGAATTTCTTGTGCAAACATCTCTTGACAGGCCCAAATTTGTTTACCTTTCGGTATTCGCGATCCTGGATCCAAAACGCGTCTTTTGATACCCTCTTGATATTTTTGGACGTGTCATGCTGTCGTATAGAATTAACAAATATATTACAGTGTTGTTATATGTTCTGTATGAAGAACAAAATCAAAATAAAAAAATTAATGGGAGAGCAGTGAGAATTTTAAAATGTGTTTAAACGTCATTTTGGCTCTCACCCGGTTTTACCTGTATATGATACCATGCTTCTGCCCTAGACCGCAATATTGTTTGATGAGCTTCATATCTTTCATTGGGCGGCCTTTATTTCCTGCAGCACTCTAGATAGGGATGATATCAACGGTAATGTTAATAGCAGTGCCCTTTGCTGTTTGAACGACATGGGAGTTCTCGGGGAATCCCGAGATAGCTCTCACGACCCAAACAACTCCTGACAGCGTTCATTCATCTCCGTTAACAATTATCTGACATAATTTACACAGGAATATGTTTGTTCAGGCTGCTTCTAGTCATCTGTACATTAAGACTTGGTTTCAGCGCTGCTACCAGGGTTTATCGAGGATTTGGTTACAATTTCTTTCAAGCGAAAGTGATGTTGTTGAAGATGCTTTGTGAAGGTCACCCAATAGCTCGAATTGCACAGCTTCCTATTTTGACAGTGCCGTCTCAAAAGCAAGCCGTTTGGTTGCTAAAATTTGTAAAGAGGCTTTTTAAGGCTATGCATATCTAGGTCGCTAGTCAGGTTGTCTAAGCTCTAGAGATCTTGTACTTCCATATTCTATAAGGGACACATAACGTAATGCGAGGTGTAGAGGGTTCAGATGACTGACTACAAATCCACTAGATCCAGCAACATCAGACGCAGGCTACCGAGTTGGCTTCGCTTCATGTATAGAAGTAGTATAACTCAGCGAAGCGATTAAAAACTTTATCGAATATTGCGGATGTTTGGTCTCAATATTTCCGCACAAATCTCGCAATAGTCACATTTGGTTGAAAGCATCACATAGGCCATAATTCACCGCATACTGCACAAGGCTCACTCAGCTTACCCTATGGCTTTCCAATGGCTCTAGTTGCAGCTTCCGTAAGCAGCAAATACAAAAAGTAACGAAACTAACACACTTGGACAAAATCACCATTTGCAACATACTATCACCCAATAACAGCACAGCTCTACCTTCTACAATCGTTAAGCTGATGCTATAACCCACACAGGTGTTGCACAGCAACCATCACAACGACGCACATCACCTACTACACATAGATCCTTAAACACAAACATATTATGCATGCGGAAGAGTACTTATTGCACACACAAATAGAAGGCAGATGGAAAAAATACACAAATGTGCTGCATGCACTATACATCTTTGTTTCTTTCTCTGTACGCTTTTTCTTTTAACTTTATTTTTCTTGGCAAGTGCTGGTATTCATCCCCTCCCTTTACTGTGCCGCTTGTTTGTGCAGCTTTTAGTTAGCCCAACACTTTAAAAGTTCACATAATCGATCTCACGTTGACAGTCGCATGTCCAATCATAGCTTGCGCACATCAACATCGTACTCGCCCGGCACCGATCCACATTACCTTATGCGCAATGGCAAATTTGAGGCGCATAATTGTTGTGCACGCCAAATCCACTCATCTTCGGTAGATGTCAACATCCATTTAATCTCGCTGGCTGCCGTCTCACCGGCACTACGTATCTCTAACAGTAATCTCACACTGGCCGTGGCACGTAGCTACGAGTGCCCATCTGTGACCAAAAAGCAGGCAAAAGCAGAGATAAAAGTAAACTCACACAAGAAACAAAACACAATAGAGAAAAAGAAACTAAGGAAGGCTAAGTTTCGGGTGTAATCCGAACATTACATAATCAGCTGCCAAATTACAGCTTGCAAAACTTTTAATTACCTTCTTTTTAAAGCGGCAGGTGTCACGCCATTGTTCAAAATTTTACTATTTTTCTATTCTGCGTCATAAGGTCAACCCACCTACCAGTTCCATTCCTCGCTTTTATCCTTCTTTGGTTAATGAATTATCACTGTTTTGGTTTTTCGAAATTTTCGATATCGAAAAAGTGGGCGTGGTTATAGTCCCGATTTCGTTCCATTTTAATAGCGATCTGAGATGAGTGCCCAGGAACTTATATACCAAATTTATTTCAACCGGAAGGGAGATCGAATTATTTGAAACCCAAAACCAGAATCGAAAATATTTCGAAAAACCGAACTTGAAAAAAATTTGAAATCAGAAACGAATAAAAAAAAACAGATTTTAAAACTTTTTTGAAATTTTGAAACCAATTTATTTTTGGAAATCCAAACAGCCTCCATTTGAATGAAGGAACTATAACTGAGCCGAGATAATTTTGAGAAGCGAAATCCCAAATAATTTTTATAACAAGACACAATTGAAACCATTTTTCAAACCAAACTAATTTTGAAAAAATGAAGCCTCATCGAAACCAAATCTATTTTTTCAAAGCGAAAACAAAACAATTTAAAAACAGACCCGAAATTTGTATAATTTTGAAACCTCTATAAAAAACTTACTTTCAAATTCCAAACGGAATAGCTTTGCAAACCAAACAAGAATGCAAGTAAAATAACTTAACCCTCGAACCGGCCTAATTTGGATAATAACGAAACGAACTAATTTCGAAGTAAGGAACCTGAACCGAACGAAATAATTTTGAAAAAGGAAGACAGAACCAATCCCAATATTTTTGAGAGCAAACACAACCCAACTCTTTCAAAACAGAACTTACTTTGAGAACTGAAAACTAGAGCGAAACTTAAATAATTTCGAAGATGTGAACCGAAGTAAACTTGAAAATACGAAACAAATATTTGAAAAACTTATCTTGTTTGTTACAGGAAACAACTTAATCACACAGGTACAACAGACAAACACACAACAACATAACACAAAACAATTAACACACCAAAACAAAAAACCGACAAAGAAGGTCACGACTAAATCACAGATTTCTTACCTACCCCAGCAGCCACACAAATCGATAGTAAACCACCCTCCTCGGTTCTGAATGAACACACAGCACATACACATAAAACTAAATATACAAACAAGCATCACTCGGGCAATACCTGCTCATGTACCTACGAGAACTCATAAATACGGACAAACGACATTACAAGAGATCAGAACGAAAATCGACACTGACGATGGCACAACGCCGAACCGGTTTGTCTCAAAACCAAATTTGACAAGGGATGCGGAAAATCGTTCCAATATACATATTTTGAAAAACTTTACCAGAAACGAAGCCCAATAGTTTTAAAACCAGACACAACAAAATTTTTTTGCAACCCGAAACAATTTTAAATAATGAAACGAAAATCGAAATAATTTTTAGTGTTTTAAAAACGAAAACTAATCATTGTTTCAAACAAATCCAGAACGAAGACCGAAATAACTTGAGATGCTATACGGAATAAACCAAACAAAACTGAACTAAAATAATTTCAAAGACCGCAAAAAAGATTTAAAAAGCAAAACTTTTGAACAAAGCTGAGGCCGAACGCGAAATAAATTGGAAAATCGAAACCAGAATGAAGACAAAATAATTTTCAGACAAAGCGGACCGGGTCCGAACCGTAATATTTAACAAGTAAGGAAGGCTAAGTTCGGGTGTAACCGAACATAACATACTCAGTTGAGAGCTATGGAGACAAAATAAGGAAAATCAATCTGGGGTAACCCTGGAATGTGGTTGTATAACATGTGTATCAAATGAAAGGTATTAAAGAGTATTTTAAGAGAGAATAGGCCATAGTTCTATGGATGAACGCCATTTAGGGATATCGCCATAAAGGTAGACCAGGGCTGACTCTAGAATTTGTTTGTACGATATGGGTATCAAATGAAAGGTGTTACTGAGCATTTTAAGAGGGAGTGGGCCTTAGGTCTATCGGTGGACGCCTTTTCGAGATGTCCCCATTAAGGTGGACCAGGGGTGATTCTATAATGTGTTTGTACGATATGGGTATCAAATGAAAGCTGTTAATGAGTATTTTGAAAAGGAGTGATCCTTAGTTCCATAGGTGGACGCCGTTTCGAGATATCGCCATAAAGGTGGACCAGGGGTGTCTCTAGAATGTGTTTGTACGATATGGGAATCAAATGAAAGGTGTTACTGAGCATTTTAAGAGGGAGTGGGCATTAGGTCTATAGGTGGACGCCTTTTCGAGATATCGCCATTAGGGTGGGCCAGGGGTGACTCTAGAATGTTTGTACGGTATGGGTATCAAACGAAAGGTGTTACTGAGCATTTTAAGAGGGAGTGGGCATGAGGTCTATAGGTGGACGCCTTTTCGAGATATCGTCATTAGGGTGGGCCAGGGGTGACTCTAGAATGTGTTTGTACGATATGTGCATCAAACGAAAGGTGTTACTGAGCATTTTAAGAGGGAGTGGGCATTAGGTCTATAGGTGGACGCCCTTTCGAGATATCGCCATTAGGGTGGGCCAGGGGTGACTCTAGAATGTTTGTACGATATGGGTATCAAACGAAAGGTGTTACTGAGCATTTTAAGAGGGAGTGGGCATTAGGTCTATAGGTGGACGCCTTTTCGAGATATCGCCATTAGGGTGGGCCAGGGGTGACTCTAGAATGTGTTTGTACGATATGGGTATCAAATGAAAGGTGGTAAGGAGTATTTTAAAAGGGAGTAATCCTTAGTTCTATAGGTGGACGCCTTTTCGAGATATCGCCATAAAGGTGGACCAAGGGTGACTCTAGAATGTTTGTACGATATGGGTATCAAACGAAAGGTGTTACTGAGCATTTTAAGAGGGAGTGGGCATTAGGTCTATAGGTGGACGCCTTTTCGAGATATCGCCATTAGGGTGGGCCAGGGTGACTCTAGAATGTGTTTTGTACGATATGGGTATCAAATGAAAGGTGGTAATGAGTATTTTAAAAGGGAGTAATCCTTAGTTCTATAGGTGGACGCCTTTTCGAGATATCGCCATAAAGCTGGACCAAGGGTGACTCTAGAATGTTTGTACGGTATGGGTATCAAACGAAAGGTGTTACTGAGCATTTTAAGAGGGAGTGGGCATTAGGTCTATAGGTGGACGCCTTTTCGAGATATCGCCATTAGGGTGGGCCAGGGTGACTCTAGAATGTGTTTGTACGATATGGGTATCAAATGAAAGGTGGTAATGAGTATTTTAAGAGGGAGTAATCCTTAGTCTATAGGTGGACGCCCTTTCGAGATATCGCCATTAGGGTGGGCCAGGTGTGACTCTAGAATGTTTGTACGATATGGGTATCAAACGAAAGGTGTTACTGAGCATTTTAAGAGGGAGTGGGATTAGGTCTATAGGTGGACGCCTTTTCGAGATATCGCCATTAGGGTGGGACAGGGGTGACTCTAGAATGTTTGTAGATATGGGTATCAAACGAAGGTGTTACTGAGCATTTTAAGAGGGAGTGTACATTAGGTCTATAGGTGGACGCCTTTCGAGATATCGCCATTAGGGTGGGCCAGGGGTGACTCTAGAATGTTTGTACGATATGGGTATCAAACGAAAGGTGTTACTGAGCATTTTAAGAGGGAGTGGACATTAGTTCTATAGGTGGACGCTTTTCGAGATATCGCCATTAGGGTGGGCCAGGGTGACTCTAGAATGTGTTTGTACGATATGGGTATCAAACGAAAGGTGGTAAGAGTATTTAAAAGGGAGTAGTCCTAGTTTATAGGGTGGGCCTTTTCGAAATATCGCCATAGGGTGGGCCAGGTGTGACTCTAGAATGTTTGTACGATATGGGTATCAAACGAAAGGTGTTACTGAGCATTTTAAGAGGGAGTGCATTAGGTCTATAGGTGGACGCCTTTCGAGATATCGCCATTAGGGTGGGCCAGGGGTGACTCTAGAATGTTTGTACGATATGGGTATCAAACGAAAGGTGTTACTAGCATTTTAAGAGGGAGGGGCATTAGTTCTATAGGTGGACGCCTTTTCGAGATATCGCCATTAGGGTGGGACAGGGGTGACTCTGGTATGTTTTTGTACGATATGGATATCAAATTAAGGTATTAATGAGGGTTTTAAAAGCGAGTGGCCCTTAGATGTATATGTGAAGGCGTTCTCGCGATATCGACCAAAATGTGACCAGGTGATCCAGAAAATCATCTGTCGGGTACTGCTAATTTATTTATATATGCAATACCACTAACAGTATTCCTGCCAAGATTCCAAGGGCTGTTGATTTCGCCTTGTAAACTTTTTCTTTTCTTCTATTAATATGGTAGGTGTCACACCCATTTTCAAAGATTTTTCCAAAGTTATATTTTGCGTCAACAACCAATCCAGTTACCATTTTCATCCCTTTTTTCGTATTTGGTATAGAATTATGGCATTTTTTTCATTTTTCGTAATTTTCGATATCGATAAAGTGGGCGTGGTTATGGTCAGATTCGCCCATTTTTTATACCAAGAAAAAGTGAGCTCAGGTAAGTACGTGGCTAAGTTTAGTAAATATATCGGATTTTGCT